>JALJVW010003464.1:0-17950 GCA_024865655.1 Emberiza elegans
ACCAGGCTCTCTGGCCCATGACCACAGGGACTGAGTGGGGCACAGGGCACAAATGCCAGGGGCAGTGGCGAGAAGGGGGTCTCACCTGGCCAGCAGACCCATGGCATAGTGCTGGGTGTGAGCACACAGCAGCGTGTCCCAGCCACACTTGCGCTCCACGGCCACCACCTCATTGTCACAGCGCAGTCGGCAGAGCAGAGCCTTCATGGCCTGCACTGCAAACCTGTGTGCAGAGCAAAGCCCAGGTCACAGTGGGAGCGCTGGCACTGGCCACAAGGGCATGGGAAGGCCAGGAGGACTGGGACCTGTTGGACTTGCTGGGAAGGCGGTGTTCCTCCTGGCATGCTCTCCAGAAATTACCAGCTTCCACTGGTGGCATCTGCTGTGTGGTGAGGACAACATGGAAGAGCAGAGCCACAAACAGGCGGGAGGAATAAAGGATCATGGCCTCGTGGCACTTGGGCACCTGGACAATCACCCAGATCACCAGAGTTGCCTGCAAAAGAAGCAGCCCAAGACAGCGCTCAGTGCTGAGGTGTCCATGGGGCAGGGCCCAAGGGCAGATGCAGGAGGAGCAGCGGGCCTGGTGCCCCCTGAGCCTGCCCCTAGCCCAGGGTTCAGCCCAGCGCCTGAGGCATGGAGAGGATGGAGAGCTGCTGGTGAGATGACTGAGGGGCAAGTGGAGGCCAGTTCCAGAAACTCACAGCCAGGGCACAAATGTCCCTGTTGTCCCCATCAGAGGTGCATGTGCTGTGCAGTGGCCAATCCTCCATCACACAGAGCAGTCTTGGCAGCACTTTCTCCACGGCTGGTCCCAGTGATCCTATGGTTCTCTATCATTGCAGCAGCTCTGTGGGATCAGAGCTCTGTGTCAGGGGCACCTCAGTCCCAGTACCATGCCCTGTGCAGCTGTGTGGGCCCAGGTGACAGAGCCCTGGTGCCCTGAGGGGCAGGGAGGGAGCATTGGCAGCAGGCTCAGGAAACAGAGGGGCCCGAGGGTCCTGGACCTCTCTGCCTGTCTGGCACACCCCATAGCACAGGCTGTGCAGGGCCATGGGCCCTAAAGGCTGGTGAGCCCTGAGCTCTCCAGGCATGTGGGTCCCGTACCTGTCACATGTTGGGGCACAGCGCAGGAGGGTCAGCACCACGTCAGCAGGGTGTTCTTCAGCCAGCCTCACAATGTCACTCTGCACCCTGGCATCCACAGTGACCTGGGACACCAGCCTCTGGTGAATGTTCCTTACAATGGCTGGGACCTGGAGGAGGCATGGGGAAGACTTGGAGCACTGTCCTAGGCAGCAGCTTCCCCCAAGAAGTGCTTCCCTTCCTGCCACACTGTGCTGGCCTCAAAGGCTGAGGGGGCACAGTGACCATGGCTTGAGGGGACACACGATCTGGCAGGCCTCCAGGCCTAGTCCCAGGCTGCTCACCTGCTGCTGAGAAGGAACAGCACTGTCTTTGAAAAAATCCATAGTGGGAGCGGGCATGTTGCCAGTATTTGTGATGCCCTGAGTCATTCTGGTGTCAGTGTTTCTGATGGGCATGCTCTCAGTCATTACCATGGGAACAGCCTTCACCCTTTGATAATTCATTGCATTGTTTCCTGAGTCTTCTGTCCATCCTGGGCTGGCATGAGGCTTTGCCTGGAAATGGCTCGGCCTGGAGTCAACGCTCAGCTTGGACCTCAGCTGCTTTGGTTCTGGTTTTTCTATGCTGAATGCACAGGAATTTCTGGAACATCTGCAGGAGAATAAAGGACAGGGAAGGCAGGGATGTTGCATGGCATGCTCCAAGCGTGGTGCTGGGCTGAGCAGGGACAGCAGGCCCAGCCCAGGTGGGGGTGGCTGCAGGTACCTTCAGGGTTTTGCGCAAGCAGCCAGGGCCGGGTTCCTGCTCTTGTGTCTTGTCCAGGGCTGCATCTGGCAAAGAGCGAGAACAGCCAGAGCTGAGGGGCTGTGGGAGAGGCCGGAGAACACAGCCCAGCCCTGCACTCCCCAGGCAGGGAGAGCCCCGGGATGGCCCAGGGGATGGAGCACGGCCACTGTGGGGTGTCTGCCCTGCCCCTGTTCCATCCTGTCCATGGGCATGGCCCAGGGGATGGGATGGGATGGGATGGGATGGGATGGGATGGGATGGGATGGGATGGGATGGGATGGGATGGGATGGGATGGGGATGGGATGGGATGGGATGGGATGGGATGGGATGGGATGGGATGGGACCAAGCTGGCTGCAGCCATCAGCCCTGTGGCCCCGCTCTGCCACTCACCATCCTTCAGTGGCTGGATCTGCTCTGGTTTTTCAGGCTGTTGTGCTGGGGCAGCTTCAGGGCTTCTCTTTGTTTTCCATCTGAAGACTTTGAAGATGTTAAGGAATGTGCCTGCCATTCCAGAGTCTGGCCTCAAGGGCACCTTCTAGAGAGATGGCTCAGGAAATCTGCAAGTCAACAAGTCCTCCAGGGCACCTGCAAAACAGACGGATAGAGAATGGCTCTGTCGTGATTCAGTCCTAATGCAATAACAGGGAAAATCAAACGTACAGAGGCATTGCGTATGGTTAACACAAAAGCTGTGGCTGTGTTTGAAATGGTGTCATAGGAAAAATTCACTAAGTTCCACCAGGACTGGAATTCTCTTTCAAAGTCAGTGGCACTGTCCCAAATTATTTTCCGAATTTCAGTAGGAAAAGTGCCTTCTTCACCTTCTCTTATAATTGAAGCAGAAACTGACTGCATCCACAATTGTGCTGGGATACAGCTGAGAGCCAAATAAACATTGTTTTGTGTAGCACCGAGTGCATCAGTTACCAATTTGTGATCATTTACATTTACCTTCTCCCAATTTGGTAATATGTTTGATAGCAGCCACTGGTGTGTTCACAAAGCCAATTAAGGACAACTGCAGTGGTTGTTGTAATTTGATCAAATCTCTAATTGTGACAGCCAATTTATTCAAGTTCAATTAATTTACATGTTATGTGGGTAATATCATCACCTGGTGTTACCATAAAGGGAAGGGAAAACATTATTTCTGTTGTCCATCGCTAGTGTTATCATGGTTTATCATGTCCCTCGGAGTTCTTCTGAAAAAGTAAACACAACAGACTCTGCCACAAAGAGACAGGAAAAGTTAGAACAATGGAATTGTCTGAGATGTTTTGAACACCAGTGGTACTTCCCCTACAGCAGTGGGGGTGCCCACCAAAACAGGTTGTCCAGGGTAATGTGCTGGGTTCTTGAAATCATCTGGTCTCTGTAGTGAAGGAATTATGCTTGGAGCTGTTGGGCAAAAAGCAGTGATTTTGGAACACCCATTTACCCCCCATCTATAGCAAGAAGTCCATTCAATCTTTTCACCTTTTTCCCAATCCTGCACACCTTTGACAGTAGAGTGAGAAACATTATCAGATTGAATTTCCTGTGGTTTTAGGAAAATCCCAAACCATCCCTGCAATGCTTTAACAGTATTATCTCCTGTAGCTCTTTTTAAAAACATCGGTCTGGGACCAACCCAAATATAAACACAGCATGGGACTCGGTGTAAATACAGACAAGAAAATAATTCTGTCCCTCACGCTGGAAAATACTCCATAAAGTTCACAGTTCCTCAACCTGAGCACTGCCTTCTCCCTCTCTGTTAGCAGAAGCAGAGGAGAGAGGAGGGGTTGCTTTAATCACAGAGGCAAGTTTGTCTTGGCTGCTCTCCAAGCAATACAAGTTTCTTGTATTGCTAAGATTTTTTCCACTTCTATGAGAGCTAAGCTAACCACAAACAATCCTTTTTCCCAGGTAGTGTATCTTTTCTCAGCATCTTTGAAACCACAGGAATAGAAACCAACAGGCCTTGTCGGACCCTCAGGACCCCGCTGCCAAATGTGCACTGACAGTCCTGAGGAGGCAAATCCCCATTCCACCTGAAAGGGATCTGTGGGATGGACAGGATCCAGTGCTTGGTGAGCTGTTGCTTCAAAAATCAGCAATTGCAATGCTTCCTCCTGAGAAGGAGTCCAATCCCATTTCACCCCTTTGCTCAGCAAGTCATAAAGGGGAACAAATGGGTCATTCTGGTTACTAAGAAATCTATCTGGTGTTTCTGCAGGAGATATAGCTACTTTGTTTTTTTGAAGGAGAATTGCTGTAAGTTTAGGTGTTCTGAAAGCCCTAGAATTAAAGGGGTCATAATTTCAGGCTTTACAGGTGATTGCATTGGTAACTCAGAGCTTGTAGTTGATTTTCTTTCATGCATCATTTGCAAGCAAGCAGCTTTGTGAATGTGTTCCAGGGGTTGGCCGGGGCTACCAGCAATGATTAAAAGGTCTCCCCTTTCCAAGGGGTTGGGCCCCCCTGCCCAGTGAGCTGCACACTGAGTTAGGGACCATGGGATGCGTCTGTCTCCCGTTGTTAAGAACACCCCATGTCCCCAGCACTCACTGGCTTCTTGTTCTGACAAAAGAATCTGATCTCCCCCGGTGAGAGACACTTGACATTTGTGTTCTGTTTCAGATTTGTGGGGGAGAAGCCCGCACTGCTTTGCAAGTTGTGTTAATTCAGTAGCAATGTACTGGATTTCTTTGGTGGTTACGTGCAGGTCAAGATCCTCATTATTGATATAGCTGCATTCTGTTTTAATTAGAGGTTTCATGCTATTGTAACAACAGTGTTCCCCACAATTTTTCATCAGAGCTAATTCTGTTTGAGGGTAATTTTGATTAAAGTGAGGAGTTTCCTTCTCCTCTGCCTCTTTTGAGGAATCAGTGTTCTGTGAATTTTTAACATGCTCCTCTCTCAAGGCAGCCTGTAATAAATTATTTTAATTTTTTTCTTCATCTAATTGTTTTTGCAAAACTTCAACTGGGTTTTGAAGGGAGTCTATTGTAGCATTTTCCTCACTTCTTCGCTTAAAGTGAGTTTCTATGGCTGCTGTGAGACAAACTCCCAAAACTGAGCAGAGGATGGTTTTATTTTTTGCCCAGTTTGTTTTTTGTTTCATGTTGCAAAGAACATATTCTATCAATAACATTTTCTAAATTAAACCAATTGCAGTTTGCCCATTCTTCTCCTCCTGGAGAAGGTGTGGCATTGTATTTAGCAAGCAGAACATAAAATTCAGCTTTACCTTTTGCACTGAGGTTTTGAGTCATTTTGTGAAGGGACCAAAACCATGACAGGGAGGTGCAAAACTTAAGTTACACAATCTCACAGCCTTTGCTGTGTTCCCCTTCACTTCCCTGGGTGGGTGAAGGGACAGATCTGCCTGGGAGGCCCTTGCTTAATTTCTTCAAGTTGCCCCTTCCTTCCAGTGCAGATGCACACAAACACAACAGAAACAGTTCCCCCTTTTGCACTGAGAGATCTTTTGTGAAATTCTGGAGACAGAACCCTCAACAGAGTATGGGGATTGCTTTTCACCTGGGCGTGTGCAGTTTGCGGGAAATTCGAATCCCACTCCTTGTGGAGTGAAACTTCCTTCCCCTGGTACAGACTGCACACAACCCTGCAAACCCCTCTGTCTGTCACAATCCTGTCCGTGACACCAATTCAATGTCACGATCCGTCCTTACGAATGGGTTCGTGATGGTTCGGGAATTGATCTCAGAGTGCAAAAAACCCGACACAGCTCAGGGGATTTGCAGTAATAATCAAAAACAAATGCACCTTTATGGAATGACCACAGCAAAATGCATTGGGGGAATTGGGGAAAAGGGGAAGAATAAGAAAAAAGAGGGAGGAAGAGAAAGGAAGGTATAGAGCTACCAAACGTAGAGAGACGAAATCCTTTGAAGTCTTCAGTCGATGGAGTTCCCTGGTCACATCAGGGGAGATCTCAGAGATTCTGGTCAATTCAAACTCCTATTATTGTCTTTTTAGATGGGGGAAGGGGATGAGTCTTGAAATCGAATCAAAAGTAGTAAAGAATAGTCTATTGTAATTTTGGGGAAAAAAAAAAAAGGTATTGAAGAAGGGCACAAACAGTCCATGTTCTCAGCAGTAAACGAGAGCCATTGTCTTCTTGGTCCAATGGCCACAGCTGCAGGCAAACATCTGGCTTTGGTCAGCTCGCCTCCCCCACACCCCCCCGGGCTGGGGGTTTCAGTCCCAGCCCTTGGGAGGAGGGGAGCTTCTCCACATGGGGGTCTCATGTCTCAGTCCCTGAGGGAGAGGCTTCTCCCATCTCAGTCTGTCTGTCATGGTGGTTGTAAAGCAGATGTGGGGTCTTTCCTGGGGACCACCAAAGTAACCCCAGAAAAGTCCAGCCAGGCTGAGAGGATGGGAAATCCCAGGGCCATTGTTGTGAAGCAGGCACAAGGGAAGAAAAGGGCAAGGTGTCCCCCTTCTCCTTTTCATTAGGTTCAGTCTTCCATGGAAACAAACACACCTGCAAACAACAGCTTGGCAAGCCAAGGGCTTTGCTCAGGCCTCAGGGTCTTGGTGAACAACTCTCCTGAGCAAGACCAGGATTCCAACCAGGGACTTTGTTGGTGGTCCCAGTTTCTGTCCTTTTCACAACGATGGTGAGACAGATGAGGGAAACTTTGGACAGAGACTGACACCATCCTCAGCCACCCCCAGGGCAGTGCGGGCCAAGTCCAGGGACACTGCAGGGTCACAGGGACACTGCACAGGTGCCACCAGGGACAAGGCACTGCCACCCATCCAGTGGCACCAGTTCAATGCCAGTGTCCCTGTGCCACTGCCACCAGTCCTATCCCAATGTCCCCAGTTCCGTGCCAGCACCATCAGTCCAGTGCCACCAGTCCAGTGTCCCCAGGGCTGCCCCACTGTCACCACCCCAGTGTACCCAGTTCCATCCCAGTGCCACCAGTTCTGTCCCTCTGTCATCACCCAAGTGCCACCGCTCGGTGTTGTAAGAGTCTGTCTGAATTTTCCCTCATCTGCCTCATGATCGTCATTGGGGACCACTGAAGAGAAGACCCCCCCTGTCTTAAATCTCTGGCTCCAAAGGAGAAAGTCATGTGCCTGAGACCTGAGAGCATTGCTAAGCCATTGTTTTCACAGGGGTTGTTTGCTGCATGCTACACTGAGCCCAATGAGAAGAAGAAGGGGGCACCGTGCCCTTTTTGCAACAACAGCCTTGGGAGCTGTCCCACCTCTCGGCCTGGCTGGACTTCTCCTGAGTTCTGGGTGGTCCCCCCACAGAAGACCCTCACCTGTTTTACAACCACCGTGACAGACAGACTGAGATGTAAGGAGCCTCTCCATCAAGGACTGAGACATGGAACCCCCATGTGAAAAGGCCCCTCTGCTCCTTCCAAGGGCTGGGACTGAAACCCCCAGCCCGGGGCAGGTGTGTGGGGGAGGCAAGCTGACCAAAGCGAGATGTTTGCCTGCAGGTTGTGACTGCTGGACCAAGAAGACAATGGCTCTCGTTTACTGCTGAGAACATGGACTACCTGTCACATCTATTCCTTATTGTATCTGTTTCCCCCTCACAATTTCCAATAGAGTTATCATAATAAAAACCTCAGAGTTAGCGAGAGACTTCGAGATCTCCTCAACGTAACAGGCGGATCCTCGACTGGACTGGACCAAAGGACTTCGTCTCTACGTTTGGTAGCTCTATCCCCTCTTTCTCTCTCTCTCTCTCTTTTGTCTCTCTCTTCCTCTATCTTTTTCTCTCCCTTAATCCCTCTATCGCATTTTGCTGTGGTCATTCAATAAAGGTGCATTTGTTTCCATTATCATTGCAAACCCCGTTATACCATGTTGGTTCTTTTTGCACCCTGAGATCAAATCCACGAACCATCACGAAACCCGTCCGTGAGGATGGATCGTGACACCCCCTGAGGACCCCTCCCAAATTTCCCCCAAAGCCCCCAGACCCCCAGACCCCGCTAAAACCCCTCAAGTTCCCCCAGACCCTCCCCAAATCCCCCCAAACCTCCTCAAGACCCCTCCCCAAATTCCCTCACGACCCCTCCAGGACCCCTCACCTGTCCCTGCGCCTCCTCAGCAGCTCCCGGAGCCCCCCGTGCTCTCCCAGCGCCTCCCCGCTCTCTCCAGCGCCTCCCGCAGACCCGCCCGAGCCCGGGCGGCTCCCTGGGGGTCCCTGGGGGTCCTGGGGGCGGGGGGGGGGGGGCGCCTGCTCCATGCCCGGCCCCGGGGTCAGGGGGCGCCTGCTTGGGCTCGGCTCTGATTGGCTGGAGCGGGCGGGGAGGGCGGGAGTTGCTGAGGGAGATGCCCGGTGATTGGTTAGTTTTGTAGAGGATTGACAGGGGAGGGGTGGGGAGGCGGGCTTGCCAAGGGGGAGGGGGTGATTGGTTGGATTGAGGGGAGACGCCGGGTGATTGGTTGGTTCAGCCGAGAGAGGTGGGAGTAGCGAGAGAGGCGGGGGCTGAGGACCTGCGGTGATTGGTTGGTTCAGACGGGAGAGGGGGGCGTGTCTGAGGGGAGGCGTGTGGTGATTGGTTGGATCGGGACCAGGGAGGCCGGTGTTCCTGAGGGAGACCAGCGGTGATTGGTTGGTTTGGTGATTCGTTAATTTGGGAGATGAAGCGGTGATTGGATTTGGTTTGGGTGCCGCTATTGGCTGGGAAAAGTCCGGGATTTTTAAAGGAACATTCCCGGTTTTTGGGAAAAAACTCGGATTTTTAAGGAAAAAATTCCCTGTTTTTTTGCAGGAGAAACATTCCTGGATTTTTTGACCCCACATGACCCCAAATAACCCAAATAACCCCAAAACACTGAAATAAACCCCAAATAACCCCCAAAACCCCAAACAATACCTAAAAGTCCCCCAAATAACCCCAAAAAATCAAAAAACCCAAAAAAAAAACAAAAAAAACCCCAAATAAAACCAAAAAACCCCAAATGATTCAAAGTACACCTAAAAAAGCCCCATATACACCAACATAAACCCCAAGAACCCCAAATAATTCCAAATAATTCCAAATAAACCCAAAAATAAACCCAAATAATTCCAAATAACCCCAAATTCCAAAAACCCCAAATAAAAGAAATAAACCAAGTAAAACCCAAGATAAACCCCAAATAGTCCATAAATAACCCCAAATAAACCCCAAACAAACCCTAAATAAACCCAAATAAACCCCAAGTAACCCCAGTTCCTCCCGTCCCCACCCCAAAACAGATCCCGACCAATCAGAACGCGCGGCACTGATGACGATCCAGTTGCTGGGCAGAAACTCAGAGCACTGGCCCCGCTCAGCGATTTTCAGCCAATCAGCGCCCGGCCCGACTCTGACTCATCACTTGCCAGGCTCAGACCAAGGCCTCTCACTGCGGTAAATAATCAGAGACCGCGCGGGGTAATTTCCAGCCAATCAGAGCGTGTCTCGCTGATGACTCATCAGCTGCGAGGAGCGGAATTTGGGGGGGGGGAAGGTGACCCTGGGCATGGGCTGGGGACCCCAAATTAATCCAAAACAGGGTCGGGACCCCAAAACGGAGAAGGAGGGGCCTGGAGCCCCAAAACCAAACAAACACGGGGAGGGGACTGGGGGGGAACGAGGGGAAAGGGGGAGGGAGAGTGGGGAAAAGAGGGGGTGGGACCCCAAAATTGAGGATGGGCTGGGGAATGAGATCCCAAAACTGAGCTGGGGGTGGGACACCCCAAATTGAGCTGGGATGGGGATGGGACCCCAAAACAGGATTAAGCCAATTTTGTTCCTGGAATATGTAAAGTAGGTTATGGATATGAAAGAAATCTAGGAATATGCAACAGGCTGATGTAATGGGAGACAAGGACCATCGAGCAAAGGTTGTTATGGCCACCAAGACCCCCCAGTTATTTTCGGGGACATCCCTTAATTAATCTGGTTTTAATTACATCAGCCTGTTGCATATTCATAGACCCTCATGCATATCCATAAACTAATTTACATATTTCAGGAACTATTTTACATGGCCCATCCTTGGGCATGTCTCCCCATTTCAGGAGCCTCCACTGAAATGGAAAATGTAAACCCCCTCCCTTTGATTAATAAATCATCATAATAATCATCATCAATACTATAATAATAATAATAATAAATATAAACTATTAAAATAATAATTAATTTTGAAATTAAGGGGCTCTCAGGCAAAGATATGGGAGTAGAAAAACCAGTTCTTTATTAGGAAAAATTAAAAATACAAATGCAGCAGTACAAACAAACAAAAAAAACAGTGACAGAGTCAGAATCCTCTGGGAATCCAGTGAAAAAGGTTGATCGTCTCACAACCCAGTAGGAAAAGGGCTGATCCTCTGGGAATCCAGTGGGAAAAGGGGAAAAGAAATTTTGGGAATCCTCTGGGAATCCAGTGGGAATCCAGGGGGGAATCTGGTGGGAAAATCCTGACATGATCCTTGGGAATCCAGTGGGAAAAGGGCTGATCCTTTGGGAATCCATTTCTTACCCCCCAAAGACAGGGCAAAGGCAGGGCCATGGGGTTTTTATAGGGTATCCCAAGGGTGGAGTTGGGGTTTGGGTCAGGGGAGGAGTTCTTAGCAACACAAGAAGGGTGAGATCAAATTCCTGCCTCTTAGCAACAGCAGCACTCCACACAGAACGTGTCCCCAAATCCTAAATTCCCTCTAAAACAACTGAGAAATGATGCAACTTCAGATATATTCAATCAATTTCCTTCATTTAACCCAGTTTTGGGTGTTTTTAAAGGATGAAGGTGAAGCAGAGGAAAATTAAGGCCAAACCAAAAGGAAAAGCAGCCAGGGGTGTTCCCAACATGGATCACAGGGAATGGGAGTGACCAGGGCTGTGCCCAAAGTGCCTCCTCCAGTGGGGGATGGAGCTGGAGCAGCGCATGAAGCTCTGCCTGCACTCGGGGCACTCGCAGGGCTTCCCTTACTGGTGCCTCCGTTGGTGTCGGGTCAAGTTAGAGCTGCTGGAGAAGCTCTTCCCACACTGGGGACACTCGTAGGGCCTCTCCCCAGTGTGGATGCGCTGGTGGGTGACAAGGTGGGAGTTGTGCTTGAATCCCTTCCCACAGTCAGGGCAGCGGAAGGGCCTCTCCTCTGTGTGAATCCGATAGTGCTGGAGGAGATGGGAGCTGGTCTGAAACCCCTTCCTGCATTTATCACACTCGTAGGGCCTCTCCCCTGTGTGGATGCGCCGGTGTCTGATGAGGTGGGAGTTGTGCTTGAATCCCTTCCCACAGTCGGGGCATTGGAAGGGCCTGTCCTCTGTGTGACTCCGATAGTGCTGGAGGAGATGGGAGCTGGTCTGAAACCTCTTCCCACACTTGGAACACTCGCAGGGCCTCTCCCCAGTGTGGGTCCTCTGGTGCGTGATCAGGCTGGAGCTCTGGCTGAAGCTCTTCCCACACTCCCCACACTCGTAGGGCCTCTCCCCAGTGTGGATCCTCTGGTGCCTGATCAGGTGGGAGCTCCACCTGAAGCTCTTCCCACACTCCATGCACGTGTGGGGCTTCTCCCCATCATGGAGCTGCTCATGGAGCACCAGCTCTGAGCTCTGGCTCCATCTCCGGCCGCCTTCCCGGCCCAGGCTGGCTCTTTCCCCCTCAGATCCCCGCCAGCTGCGTTTGCAGCCCCTCCTCGTGCGGCATCTCCGGGGCTTTTCCTCCCCGTTGGCTTCCTGTGCCGTGGAGCTGCTCAAAACAGCCTCTTCCACCAGGTTCTGCTGTGGGCATTTGTCCTCCCTGCTCTCCATGCTCAGCTCCTGCTCTGGGGGAGGAAGGACAAGGACAGGATGGGATTTGCCTCCATGCCACAGGCAAGGGCAAGGAGATCCCCCCAGGGCTGAGCTGCAGCCGGGGCTGTGCTGGGCTGGGAGATGGAGCAGCACAGAGGGGAAAGGGGCACTCATCGCCAGCTCGGGGCTGTGCACAAATCACAAACAGGATGGGACTGCCAGGAACGCGTCTTGAGCTGTTTTATTTTCCACCATCTGTCTCATTACTTGGTTATGACAATGGGAAGATGCCAGCAGCTCACATCCCAGGTAGCAGACAAAGAACTTCATGTTAACACTTACTTTAAAAGGTTTTTGACCAATCACACAAAGCAAAAGCATATTGACAGTAGTTCTATCCAAGCACTATAAGCACATTGATGGTTAAAACAATGCTTGCTTATTTCAAATACAATACCTGCTTGTAAGCCTTTAAACACAATGCCCAGAGCTCCATTATTAAGCTTGGAACTTCCTAATACCTTGCTAGATATACTTTTCTGCAGGTTAGGGAGTTATTCTAGATAAGTGTTAATGCACAGACCATTGTTCTATTTCTCCCTACTTTCTACTTCTTATATAATTTTTCTGCTGACCAATCTTATGGCTGCTGCAAAGCTCTAATCACAGTTCTACTGTCTTTGAGGCTTGTCTTTTGCAGCTTTCCCAAAACCCTCTGATTTTAAGGACTCCCAGAGACACTGACTTCCTCCTCACCTTCCTCAGTGTCCTGGGGCATCTTCCTCTTCCTCGCAGCCTGCCAGGGGTTGGCAATGGGAAATCCTGGTTTGGGGAAAACAAGGGATGAGCATGTTGAGTTTGAAGGTCCCTCTGCCTGAGTCCATCTCTACAAGTCACCGGACACCTGGGCTCCAGAAAACCCTCCCAAACACCAAGATTCAGCCCTGAAAAAGCCTCCCAGGAGTTCCCCATCCCTGGTCCCTCCCTTTGGTGTTCAGGGGTTCCCCCCCTGTCCCAGCTGCTGGGGTCACACTTGGATTGGGGGTCCCCTTCTCCTCGGTGCCCGCCCCTGCCCAGGCTGCTGGCAGTCCCAGCAATCCCAAAAGCTCCCCCCTCTTGGCTCTCCCCATTTCGGGATGCCTGGGGGGCTGTTTGGGCTCCCGGGCTCCCTTCTCCCCTCATTCTCTGCTCGGGGCTGCAGCGGCTCCAAGGAGTCCCCCTGCCCCTCTCCAGGCTCTTGAGGCTCCCGCCAATGGCGGCGCTCCCCCCCCTCTCTGGGCTCCCCACTTTGGGCTCCTGGGGACACAGGGCTCTGCTCCTCCAGGCTGCCTCTGCCGGCAGCCGCCACCGCCACCCCCCGATGTCCCCCCGAGGGGCCTTTTCCGCTCAGCCTTGGACTTCTTCATTCTCCAAACATCCCCCAAAAACCCAACTGGGAGCAACTGGGAGTGACTGGGAACATGCTGGAGAGAACTGGGCTACACTGGGAGATACTGGGAGTGACTGGAACAAAAGTGAGGGGGAAAGAGAGCAACTGGAACCATGTGGAGCACAACTGGTTCATACTGGCAGGGACTGGGAGCACACTGGGCTCATCTTTGGATCATACTGGGAGGGACTGGACTAATACTGGGAGGATCTGAGAGTGACTGGGAACACACCCTGCACATCATCCCCATACTGGGCCTGACTGGGAGCAACTGGGAGCATGCTGGCAGCAAATGGCATCATACTGGGACTGACTGGGCTGATCTAGGAAGCAACTGGAACCATGCTGGAGGCAGCTGGGACCATACTGGGAGAGATTGGAAGCAACTGGGATTATACTGGGACCACACTGGGAGGGCTGGCATGTGACTGGGATCAAACTGGAGCTTACTGGGATCATATTGGGGTTGAAAGGGAGTGACTGGGATCACACTTTGGGCTACTGGGAGCAGCTGAGAGAAACTGGGATGATGCTGCAAGCAAACTGGAGGAACTGGGAAGGACTGGATGCATGCTGGAGGCAACTGGGATATTCTGGGCATGACTGGGGGATCATACTGGGATAACTGACACCTTACTGGGGCCACTGGCAGTGCCTGGAAATGACTACAGACATGCTGGGAAAACCTGGGATATACTGGGAGTGTCTGGAACCACACTGGGAACAAGTGGGACCATGCTGGGGAGAACTGGGACCACACTGGGGGCAACTGGGAATGAGTGGGACCATGCTGGGAGGGACTGGGATCATATGGGGAGTGACTGGGACTAGAGCAGGGGCAACTGGGACCATACTGGGAGTGTCTGTAACCATAGGGGAGTGATGGAAGCACACTGGGAACAGCTGGGCCCATGCTGGGAGCAACTGGGATCACACTGGGGGCACTGGCATCAGACTGGGAATGTCTGGGAGCAACTGGGATTAGACTGCAAGTGACTGGGATCATACTGGGAGTGGCTACACTCATACTGGGATTATACTGGGTGTGAATGGAACCTGACTGGGGCTTACTGGGAGCTACTGGGCCCATGTTGGGAGGAAAATGTGACACACTGGGAGCAACTGGGAACGGCTGGAAGGTTCTGGAACCATGCTGAGAGGACTGAGACTACAACTGGGCCAACTGGGATCATACTGGGAGCAACTGGGGCCACCCGTTGAGGAACAGATGGAAACTGGGATTATGCTAGAGGAAACTGGGAGTAACTGGGAGTTTCCCGTCGATGCCCCCAAAAATCCCCAATTTCCCCTCAGACCAACCCCAAACCCCCAGTTTCCCCCCGGCCGCACCTCAGCCCCACTCACCCCTCACAATCTCCCGCCTCCTCCGCGTGCGCGGGCTCCCAGCAATAGCGGCGCGCCCCATCCCGACCCAACCAATCACAGAGCTGCATGTCCCTGAACTAACCAATCACGCCGCGTCTCCCTCAGCAACGCCCGCCTCCCCCGTTCCGCCCCAGCCAATCAGAGGCGAGCCGGAAGCGGCGCCCCTTCCCCCCCGCCGCCGGGACCCCCGGGCTCGGGACAGGAGCGGGAGGGGCCTGAGAGGGGATGGGGGGGGGGGGAGAGGATGGGGGGGTCTGGGGGGGCTTTGGGGAGGGGTCCTGGGGCACTGGGGGGACCTGGGGGGTGCGGATGGGTCCTAAGAGGGGTCTCGGGGGGGGGGGGGGTCAAATTTGGGGTGGGAGGGTCTGGGGGGGGTCTCAGGGGACATCCAGGGCTGGGCCTGATTGGGCTCTGGGGGCAGGTTCCTTCCAGCCACAAGCATTCCAGCATTCTGCCAGGGACTCCCTGCCCTTCTCCCTCTGCTCCCAGCTGCAGAATGTGCAGCAAAGCCGCCTTTGCTGTCTGCTCGGGGAGCCCAGCCAGCTGCTGCAGCTTGGCCCTGCCCTGCACAGCTCCCTTGGCAGGCACGGCAGGAGCAGCACACCCTGGCAGCCTCAGCAATTGCCCTCTGACATCTCTGGCACACACTGCAACGGGCTGCAATTCCAGCTGCCAGCAAGGAAAAGATGCTCCTGCCCTTCAAGGCCAAATTCTGAAGGGGCCAAGACACAAGCACAGTAAGATCTTACAAGGGCATTTCACTGCCAGCCTCCAGAACTTCATCCAGGGCTGTTTGAGCACCTGGATGGGGGAACTCCCAAAAAAAAATAATCAGGGGAGGGTCTTTGTCTGGGAGCTGCCACAGGTAAAGAGAGAGCCTGGAAGGGAAAAGGAGCAGACAAAGGAAGGCAGGAGAGAAAGCAGGACACAAATGGCAACCAGCTGAGAAGGTGGCACTCTGAAAACCAAACCTGGACTGATGGAATAGGAATGGGACAGAAAGGAAAAATTTTGAACTTTATTTACTCTGCTTCTCTGAGCAACCTGTGCAGCCAGGACTTCACCACCCTGACAGGGAAGAAGCATTTTCTAGATCAAACCTGAATTTGATCCCTTTTACTCTGAGCCCAGTAAATCACAAGGAACTCATTTGTGCTCGTTTTCATCAAGGGCCCAAGCTCTTTGTTCCAGCACATCCAGCAAGCACCAGGCAGGACAGCACGGGAACCCAACTCACAGCTGAGGGACTCAGAACATCTCAACACCAGCAGGGCACATTGCTCATTTTTGCTCCAATAGATTTGAGAAATGAAACCCTGGAGATGAGAGCTCTTTTTCAGAGCAGTAATTGCTAGTTGATGTTAATGAAGTTGATAGGATCTGAATTTGAAGTGTTGGTCTGTTGTTAAACATTAAATGTTACAGTTCTAGGATTTGCCTTTAGTTGCGGCTATTCAGTGTTACCATTTTACCCTGTATTTTTATCTCTCCCCGTCACACTCTGTATTTGTGCCCCTTTCCATCTCAGCTGTTGCCAGTGTGGTTCCATCACTCCCCTGTGGTTACAGACACTCCCAGTATGGTCCCAGTTGATCCCAGTTTCTGCTGCTCTAGTCCCAGTCACTCCCCAGATGATCCCAGTCCCTCCCAGCATGGCCCCACTCACTCCCAGTTGCCCCCAGTGTGGTCCCAGTTCTCCCCAGCATGGTCCCAGTTGTTCCCAGTGTGGTTCCAGTCCCCCCAGTATGGTTCCAGACACCCCCAGTATATCCCAGTTGTCCCCAGCATGTCTGTAGTCATTTCCAGGCACTGCCGGTGGCCCCAGTAAGGTGTCAGTATTCCCAGTGTGATCCCACCAGTCATGCCCAGAATATCCCAGTTGCCTCCAGCAGGCATCCAGTCCTTCCCAGTTCTTCCAGTTTGCTTGCAGCATCATCCCAGTTTCTCTCAGTTGCTCCCAGTAGCCCAAAGTGTGATCCCAGTCGCTCCCTTTCATCCCCCATATGATCCCAGTAAGCTCCAGTTTGATCCCAGTCACATGCCAGCCCTCCCAGTGTGGTCCCAGTATAATCCCAGTTACTTCCAATCTCTCCCAGTATGGTCCCAGCTGCCTCCAGCATGGTTCCAGTTGCTTCCTAGATCAGCCCAGTCAGTCCCAGTATGATGCCATTTGCTCCCAGTTGCTCCCAGTTGCTCCCAGTCAGGCCCAGTATGGGGGATGATGTGCAGGGTGTGTTCCCAGTCACTCTCAGATCCTCCCAGTATTAGTCCAGTCCCTCCCAGTATGATCCAAAGATGAGCCCAGTGTGCTCCCAGTCCCTGCCAGTATGAACCAGTTGTGCTCCACATGGTTCCAGTTGCTCTCTTTCCCCCCTCCCTTTGTTCCAGTCCCTCCCAGTATCTCCGAGTGTAGCCCAGTTCTCTCCAGCATGTTCCCAGTCACTCCCAGTTGCTCCCAGTTGGGTTTTTTGGAGAATGAAGAAGTCCAAGGCTGAGCGGAAAAGGCCCTCGGGGGACATCGGGGTGGTTGAAGGTTTCTTAGGACATTTTTGCTTACCCTTAGGAGCTCTCTTTAATGCCTAGGGGTTAGGGTTACAAGGCTATTTGAAACCACAGGCCAGAGCTTTGGCACACTGTAGCTGCAAAAGGCATCCCAAGGGGGACACAAGACTGCCACATACGGGATGCTTTTTCATTGGAAAGCCTGCAGAGTGGCCGGCTGGACCTGAAATTCCAAGAAATGGATGCTTCCCAGACCCAAGCTGGCACCAGTGCCAACTCAGGCTGGTTTGACAGAGGCTCTGCAAGACCATCAGGAACCTGGGCTGGTGAGTTCTGTTCCTACTGGAAATGGACTGGTGTTGGTGGTTGGGTAACTGTGGCCCTGAAGGGATGGTCTGTCTCCTAGGGTTAAAGGTTCGTGTTGAGGTTTTATAACGGAGTCCCTTGAACTCCAGGCACTTTGCTGTAAAAAAGGCATCCCAAGGGGGAGATTAAAACAGCCAAGATGGGCTGTTCCTCCTCAGCTTTTTCTTGAATCAGCATTAGCACTAGGCTGCATTTGTTGCCGAGGGTTAGGGTTAGGGACCGATTAGGGGTTGGGGTTTTGAAACCAGAAAAGCCCAGAGCTCCAGGCACACTGCAGCTGCAAAAGGCATCCAAAGGGGAATGCAAACTGCCACAACGTGGCTTCCACTACAACTTTTTTCTTGGAACCAGCCCTAGCTCAAAGCTGCTTTGCTGCTGTGCAGGAAGTTAGGGTCATGCCTAAGATTAGGGGGATCCTAAATCCACAAAGCCCAGAGTTCCAGTAACGCTGCAGCTGCTAAAGGCATGCCAGGGGGGTACACAGAACTGCCAAAACATGGCTCCTCCTCCTTGCCCCCCACTCTGGGCCCCAGGCTTCCTGCTGAAATTCCTCATGGCATAGAATGTCTCCCAAACCCAAGCTGGCACCACTTGCAACTCGGACTTGTTTGGCAGTGTCAAGTGGCTCTTGCAATCTGCCA
>JALJVW010003465.1:0-36031 GCA_024865655.1 Emberiza elegans
GGAGATCTGACTTCATCCGAAACCCTTCCCACACTTGGAACACTGTAGGGCCTCTCCCCTGTGTGGATCTTTTGGTGGACGATCAGGCTGGAATGCTGGCTGAAGCTCTTCCCACACTCCCCACACTCGTAGGGCCGTTCCCCAGTGTGGGTCCTCTGGTGGCTGATCAGGGTGGGAGCTCTGGCTGAAGCTCTTCCCATTTCCCCACACTCGTGGGGTTCCCCAGTGTGGGTCCCCAGTGTGGGTCCTCTGGTGCCTGATCAGGGGGGAGCTGGTGGCTGATCAGGCTCATCCCACCTGCATCCTCACACCTGTGGGGCCTCTCCCCAGTGTGGATGCGTTGGTGCCTGACAAGATGGGAGTTCTGCCTGAAGCCCTGCCCGCAGTCGGGGCAGCGGAAGGGCCTCTCCTCTGTGTGCGTGCGCTGGTGCTTGAGGAGATGAGAGCTGGCATGAAACCTCTTCCTGCACTGATCACACTCGTAGGGCCGTTCCCCAGTGTGGGTCCTCTGGTGCACGATCAGCTGGGAGTTCCTCCTGAAGCTCTTCCCACACTCCACGCATGTGTGGGGCTTCTCCCCATCATGGCGCTGCCCATGGAGCACCAGCTCTGAGCTCTGGCTCCATCTCCGGCCGCCTTCCCGGCCCAGGCTGGCTTTTTCCCCCTCAGATCCCCGCCATCTGCGTTTGCAGCCCCTCCTCGTGTGGCATCTCCGGGGCTTTTCCTCCCCATTGGCTTCCTGTGCCCTGGAGCCACTCAAAACAGCCTCTTCCACCAGGTTCTGCCGTGGGCATTTGTCCTCCCTGCTCTCCATGCTCAGCTCCTGCTCTGGGGGAGGAAGGACAAAGACAGGATGGGATTTGCCTCCGTGCCACAGGCAAGGGCAAGGAGATCCCCCAGGGCTGTGCTGCAGCCAGGGCTGTGCTGGGCTGGGAGATGGAGCAGCACAGAGGGGAAAGGGGCACTGACTTTCTCCTCACCTGCCTCAGTGTCCCAGGGCATCTTCCTCTTCCTCGCAGCCTCCCTGGGATTGGGAATGGGAAATCCTGGTTTGGGGAAAACAAGGGACAAGCACAGTGAGTTTGAAGGCCCCTCTGCCCAAGTCCATCTTGAGAAGTCACTGGCCAGCTGAGCTCCAGTAAAACCTCCCAAACACCAAGATTAATCCCTGAAAAGCCTCCCAGGAGTTCCCCATCCCTCCACTTTCGTGTTTGGGGTTCCCCCCTGTCCCACCTGCTGGGGGTCACGCTTGGATTGGGGGTCCCCCTTCTCCTCGGTGTCCGCCCTGCCCAGGCTGCTGGCAGTCCCAGCAATGCCAAAAGCTTCCCCCTCTTGGCTCTCCCCATTTCGGGATGCCGGGGCTGTTTGGGCTCCCGGGCTCCCTTCTCCCCTCATTCTCTGCTCGGGGCTGCAGCGGCTCCAAGGAGTCCCCCCTGCCCCTCTCCAGGCTCTTGAGGCTCCCGCCAATGGCGGCGCTCCCCCCTCTCTGGGCTCCCCACTTTGGGCTCCTGGGGGACACAGGGCTCTGCTCCTCCAGGCTGCCTCTGCCGGCAGCCGCCACCGCCACCCCCGATGTCCCCCCGAGGGGCCTTTTCCGCTCAGCCTTGGACTTCTTCATTCTCCAAACATCCCCCAAAAACCCAACTGGGAGCAACTGGGAGTGACTGGGAACATGCTGGAGAGAACTGGGCTACACTCGGAGATACTGGGAGGGACTGGAATGAAAGTGAGGGTGAAAGAGAGCAACTGGAACCATGTGGAGCACAACTGGTTCATACTGGCAGGGACTGGGAGCACACTGGGCTCATCTTTGGATCATACTGGGAGGGACTGGACTAATACTGGGAGTATCTGAGAGCAACTGGGAACACACCCTGCACATCATCCCCCATACTGGGCCTGACTGGGAGCAACTGGGAGCACGCTGGGAGCAAATGATATAGTGGGAGTGACTGGGTTGATCTGGGAAGCAACTGGAACCATGCTGGAGGCAGCTGGGACCATACTGGGAGAGATTGGAAGCAACTGGGATTATACTGGGACCACACTGGGAGGGCTGGCATGTGACTGGGATCAAACTGGAGCTTACTGGGATCATATTGGGGTTGAAAGGGAGTGACTGGGATCACACTTTGGGCTACGGGGAGCAACTGAGAGAAACTGGGATGATGCTGCAAGCAAACTGGAGGAACTGGGAAGGACTGGATACATGCTGGGGAAAACTGGGATATACTGGATGTGTCTGTAACCATACTGGCGTGACTGGAACACACTGGGAACAACTGAGATTATGCTGGGAAGAACTGGGACCATGCTGAGGGCAACTGAATCAACACTGGAGGCAACTGGGACCCTGCTGAGAGGGACTGGGACTATTCAAGGGGCAACTGGGATCATACTGGGATCACAGTGAGAGCAGCTGGGTCCATGCTGGGTTAGACTGGGATTACACTGAGGGTGACTGGATTCACACTGGGATTGGCTGTGAGCAACTAGGAGAAGGTGGGAGTGACTGGGAGCATGCTGGGGGTGACGGGGAGAAACTGGGAGATACAGGGAGACACTGGGATATACTGGAGGCTACTGGGATCATGCTGGCATTGACAGGGAGCAACTGGGATCACACTGGGGGCACTGGCATTAGACTGGGAGTGGACCCTGACTGGGTGCCTGGGATCATACTGGGACTGGGGTCAAGTGAACAGCCACAGGCCAACTGGGATATACTGGGAGTGTCTGAGGCCATATGGCCTGGGACCCCCTATTTTAATTGGCCATCCCGAATACCCCTCCAGCCCCAGCACCCCCATTGCTGGGGTCCGGCAATCCCAGGGGTCCCCCCCCCTCGGGGGTCCCCTTTTGCCCTCCTGGGGCTCTCCTCTCTCTGGGCTCCCGCTCGGGAAGCCCGGCGCCCAGGGCTCCCCAGAACCGCTGTCCCCCGCCGGTGCCGCCGCTCCCGCGGTCCCCACGTGGCCCCGGCAGAGCTCGGAGGGCCCGGCCGGGCAGCCCAACCCCACCGCGGGGGACCCGCATCCCCCGCCCCCGCCGGGGCTCTGCCGCCACCCGCACCGGGACCCCCCAAAAACACCTCCCGGGGACCCCCGATGTGCCCCCGAGGGCCATCTGCGGCTCGGCTTTGGAGCCCTGCCAGCTCCAAACATCCCCCCAAAAACCCCAAACCCAGGCACCCCCCGGCAGATTTCGGGTGAGTTCCCCTCCCGGGCACCTGTGGGATGGGGGCGATGCTCCCGGGGTGCTGCGAGTTCAGGCAGCGCCGGAGCCCCGCGATTCATCCTCCCCTCTCCGGCCGCCGCTTCCTGCTGCTGCTCCGCCTCTTCCTCCCTCCCTCCTCCTCCTCCCCCGCTCCCGGAGCCCTCGCAGCCGGCGGGAGGGGCGGGCATGGAGCCGGGACAGGTCGGAACGGAGCGAGGGGTGGGGGGATGCCAGGAGTGGCAGTGACTGGGCTGTACTGGGATCATCCTGGGAGCAGCTCCTGGGGGACTGAGTTCTACTGGGATCATCCTGGGATCACACTGGGAGTGAGGAGGAGCAGCGCGATGGCTCCAGCGCTGGGGCTGGGGGGGCGCCCTGGGGGCCAGGGGGGGGAGTGGGACCCTGGGCCCTGGGACCCTGAACAGGGCCCCTGCCGGCACCGGGACCCCCCTGCTCCCCTTATCCTGCACAGGGACCCCCTGCTCCTCTGGCCCATGGGGTGGGGTGGCCACATTTCAGGCCCGTGGTTCCCAAGGGTCTCCCTTGTCCATGGTCCCACCATCTCCAGGCTGCCGGGGTTCCCCTATCCGGGCTCCCCGTTCCGGGCTCCCGGGGTCCCCCTTATCGGGGTGTCCGACCCCGCAGGCTGCAGAGGCTCCCCCAGCTCCGGTGCCGCCCTCTCCGCTCCCGCAGCCCCCGGCCCGCCGGTCCCGGGCGATCCCCCCGTGGCTCCGGGCTGAGGATGCAGCGCCTGCCCCGGGCAGCCCAGCCCCCCCAGGGAGGGCCCCACGCACCCCCGGCCCAGCGCCGGGGCTCTGCCGGCACCAACACCGGGACCCCCAAAATTCTGCCGGGCCGGAGCCGCCGAGGGGCGCCCGGCCCTTGGCCCTGCTATAGATCCGTATTGCAATATTGGCTTTGTGCAAATATTAACAGGGATTCTATATGGGTGGGGTTAAAATAACTTTGTTATAAAGATACAGTTTTTATTTCTGTTGGTAATTAAGCTTAGACATTGTGAAAAACGCCAATCACTTGTTTTTAAAATTTCAAAAGTTTAATAGTAATAAAATGGTTATAAAAAATAGTAATACAATTGGAGTAATAATAATTTGGACAAATTGAATTAGGACAATGTGAGACAACAGTAAATTAAAAATCCCAAATGTAGAGTACAAAGCACTGCATTTGAAACTTAAAGGATTGTAAGAGAAAGTCTTACCACAAGCACTTTAAGAACATTTACCTTTCAACAGGCAGATAATATATCTGCCTGCAACACATATCAAATTTCACTTTTGCAACCTCAGAACAGTAGACATAAAAGTAATATATACTCACAGAAATCTGTATTTCTTAAAAACAGAATTATGAAAGTTGGAGGGAGCAAAAATTTACTTTTTATACAGTATCAACTATCACAAACAAAAAAAAATACATTAAATTCTCTGCATTTAGACCACTGTGTGAAAAAAACCTCCAAATTTCAGCTTCATTTCCAATTGTTCTTGATTTTGTCCTAGACTGCAACCTGTAAGATCACTCTTGGAATTGAAACTCATTCATTTACCTATTTTGCTCTTCTTGCAGCAAGCTTTTCAAATTGGCAACAGAAGTCTCAAACTCCTCTGTCAGGGCTGCAAGCGAAGCCTTCATTTTTTTACATTCTTCCTCCTGCTCTTCCTTTTCTCCAGTAACCTGAATTAATGTTTTCAGTCTAGTCTGAAATTCAGTTTCCGAGTTCTTTTGAGTAACCTTCAAAACATGGTATCATTTCTAAACATCTTTTGCAACAAACAGCTACAGCTGTTTCATGTCTAAAGTATCCATAATTATTTATGCAAACACTCATCTAGTCTATTTCTACTGTAAAACTATAAGCAAGGGGTACCTCTGCCTTTTGCAATGAAATTTTAGCCTCTTCCAGCTCTGCCCTCAAATGTTCTTTACTGACCTGGGATTCCTTTAACATTTCTTCATTTTGTACTAGAAAAAAAAAAGTGTATATTTTTTAAAAATAGGATAGTTACTAAAAATGCTGCTAAAAATGGAAAATTACATACATTTAAAGAATTTAACAAAGACCAATGGTACTGACATCATTTACTATAAAATAATATATAAAATTTGAATATAAATGGCTTAAAAATATTGAAAATCAAGTTCTGAAAAGTAAGTTTCCTCAGTGACATCTGCCTGACTGTAAATTTGCAAAACTGAAGCAACATATTTTCCCCTTGCAATTTTCAAAAGCTCTCACTGCTTGACTCACCCTAAAAACTGCCCTGCCAGTCCTGCTCCCACATGAGCAGCTCCTGTTCCAAACAAAAATAAGGCCTTCAAGGCCCCAAAATTCTGCTGCCAACAGCAACAGAATAAAATTATCATGACCCTGTTTCCTATGCTTCTATAAACAATTACATATAATAAATAAACAATCATAAACAATTACATTTAAATTCTATAAACAATTACATTTAAACACAGCAGGCAGAACTCTTACATTTTGCTTCCATTAAGTCAGCAATCTCATTTTGTGACGTCTGCAGCTGAGCCTTGATGTCTTTTATGACATCATCTTTTTCATCTCTCTGTATGGTAAGAGCTGAAATCTAGAAAAATGCAAGAAATATCATCATGAAGTCTGGAAAAGGGACAGATATTAATTTTCATTTGTACCCAGGTATGATAAGCAGACATTTTGCTGTCATTCAAGTTAGATTAGACAGATAGACAGATAGATAGATAGATAGATAGATAGATAGATAGATAGATAGATAGATAGATAGATGGATGGATGGATGGATGGATGGACAGATAGATAATATTTGTCTAGATATAATCTTAGCCAAATATTGATCAAGTCACATTACTCTAAACAAAAAAGTTCTCCAATTCAAAATCAAACCATAAATTCCAGTAGACTAAAGGTACTGAAACATCACTAAACTTAGCAGAATTTGACTTAAATGCAGCTTCAGATGTTATTTTGTCTTTTTTACTAATACCCAGAAACACTTCTTGGCTCTTGCATTGCCCCTTCAGTCCCAAATAAAGCTCTACATATTAGATGGTAAAATGAGCAAACCTGCTTTTCCTTTTGACTGACTTCCAGTTTGCATTCTTTTTTCAAACTTGTCCACTTTTTTCTGCTTCTTCTTTTACTTTGGAGATAGAGTAACATCCATAGTTAACATTCTAGCTGAAATATACTCCAAGTTCAATACAACTTCCAGTTTAAGATTGCTTGGAATTGTACAGCTGTACCATTTGTTTCCCAAGAGTAATTGTTGAGGCAATGTTTGATTTTATAATCAAAATACAAACAGAAAAGAGCATGTGAAAATGAAACAGGAACATACCAGGCTATACACATAGAGAGAGAGCATTCAGCTAAAGTTTCTGTAGCTATACACTAGTGCATTATCATTTAAATAAACAAACTATGTGAAATAAGTATTGATCTCCAGACTGTACTTCACAGACAAAACTTCAATTTTGAGTGACTGTTTGAAAAATAAAGTTCCAGATTTGGCCCAGTGGAACAGCAATAGAAGGGGCCAGGCAGTGAACAAAGGCAGCAGGAATAAAAGAAGGGTCCCAGTGTCCCAGTGTGACCTGCTCACCATTCCAGCACCTCACATCTCTCTGCCCTGACACTGCATGTGTAATACAAGCTATGAAGTACAAAACTGAGCCAGCTGCATAAACACAATAAACACAATTCTCACATTTGAAACTCATTTCCAATCTGTCGTTCTCTGCTTGCACACACGAAGCTCTTCAAATGCCACTGTCATTCTCTAAAAACAAAATTTAATATTTGAAGTTCATTATGGAAACCCTGGAAGTTCTCAGGGGGGCTGCTGCCCACCTCAGCCATTCTGAGGAACCAGCAGGTGGGTGAAACAGAGCCCAAAAAGAAGACAGAAGTTGTGGCAGTGACCCAGCACTAAGCACCCATCACACAGATCACAGGGATCTACATCCCACACACTGCTGCACTTTCTCCATTGAATGTGTTTTATATAACACAAAAATAATTCTTGAAAAGGGATTGAAAACCCAACTTCCTGCATCACACATGACATGCTACACACATGATGGATACAAACAGTATCCCAACATAAATGGAACTCAGCTCAGCTCACATTACTCACATTCCTTTCATCAAGCTTGGTCACTTACTTCTATATTGCTCTGAAGTTCCTCATACAATTGTATTGTATTTTCCTTTTCCTGTTCATCTATCAAAGCAAGAACATATGAGAAAGTTTTTCTTTTGAACAAGATGCCAGCTACCCAAGTCATAATACTTAATCAAAATAATGAATTTAAAAAGGAATTCTCAGCTCCATTCTTATTAAATAAGTCATTATGAAACACAGTGCCAAAAGTTACAGAATCCAGGGAAAATGTGTATTTCATTGAAACATTAAGCAAGCTCAGCTTTTACATTTCCTTCCTAAGATATTTTTTTCTGTGACAAGTGTAATTCTGGATCAGTTTATGTGACCATATTAATTATTATAGTATTAATGCTGTTGAATAATAATGTATCAAAACTGTTAGTATTTATAAACTGTAATCTGGGGTTTAGCACTGAATTTCTTCCTATCAGCAGATACCTATAACCACAGAGCTGTCATTATAAAATTGCAGCAACACTCCATGCCCATATTTTTCCTTCTTTCCTTTCACTTCTGTAATTGATACTATTTTTTCCTAAGAAAACAATTAAAAGAGAACAGTAAAAGAAACAGCTATCAAAAAAGAACAGTACATCTATATACAAGTGTTTCTAGAATTAAGGCTAAAAAGAAATAGACACTTCTTAAGTATCCACGATCAAGTTAGTAAAATTCTAATGATTATAATAACAATTCTAAATTGCATATAAAGTAGAATTTCCAATCAAGAACATATTTTAAAACCTCAAGAATTTAAACTTCATTAAGTTATCCAACTGTCTTGGCTTGTTCAGTTTCATGGGAAGAATTCCAGTTACTCATTATACCTTGGGGTTAAGACCTTTTTTCCCCACAAATGTGTGATGGCTGAAAACAGGAAATGTCAGCTCTGGAAATTTGTTCCAGAGTGCTGGGAATTCAGAGCAGATTCTACTGCCTAAAAACAGGCATGAAGTGTCACTTCTTATGCCTTAATATATTCCCAGTGTGTGGATGGGACCGCAAACCTCCAATGGGCTGAGCAGCCCTGAGGAGCCCTGCCCTGCTCTGCAGTGGCTGCCAGTGCCAGTCAGGGCTGTGGGCACTGCCCCAAACCTGGATCACTGTTCAGGCACCCAAAGAGCTCCCAGGCTGGCAACCTTGCAGCAAACAATTTCACTGGCTTCAAAAGCCCTCTGGATTCAGCATTACAAACCAAAAGTCTGTTAGACCTGGGGCTTCACTTCCAATTTTGTGAGCCACTTAAAATTCACTTCTCATTCTGAGAGCCACATCCAGTCAATCTCAACTGGAGAACTTAGCTGAACAGCACGAGAAATTTCTTCTTCTTTCTTCTGCTTGTGAATTTAGAGCAAGCTAGAAGTACATTTACTCTGATAAATAAAAACTAAAAAAGCATTTACATTTGCTGGTCTTCTCTGTGAAGCGAGTGCAGGTTTCCTTGAGCAGATTACACAGATGCCTCGAAGCAGCAGCTCTAAAGGAGGGAAAAAATACCATGTTTGCACAGGAGTGCACAGTACTTTGTGCACCTAAGGAGTAACAATGGAAATGACCTTCAAAATTTAACAGCTACATAAAACTGCCCACGTGAAAACGGATTATTTCCACCACAAAAAAATATATTTGGTTCTGTTACTTACTCTTTCAAGAGATCTTTATTTTCACATATCTCATCTTCCAGTTTCAAATGGAGTTTTTCATTTTCAAACTAATTTCATAGGGAACAGATGCAAAAAGACACTGTTATTGAAAAATCTATTAGAAATGCACTTTGACTTCTCAAATCCCTCATGAAAAAGTAATTTAGGGCATCAGTAGACAGAAGTCTGTTCTATCTGATGTTACATGCTGAGTCATCTTTTGCATGAAAGATGCAATAATTAATGAACAATAATTTACCAGCAAATGAGACACTTACAGGTATATTCTTCATACACACCCTCACACAGGACAGGTGCCTGCAACTTCTCAAAATAATCATTTTCTCAAGGCACAAACTAAACTGCAACAGTGTTTAATATTTAATTGTATCAATAATAGTGTCAGACTGAATCAGGAAGCGCTCAACTTCATCTGTTCAATGTACACTATACAATACTGGCCTGCAGTTCTTGAATGGCTTTATTCTGTGCTTCAATAATCTTTCTATGCTCTTGGAGTTTTCTTTCTTTCTGGTTTAGTTCTGATTCCACAGTCAGTTTCCACTGCTTGATCTTCTCAGCCTCTTTGTAGAGTTTTGAGAACAATTCATTCATTGTTTCTGGATTCTATTAAAACAGGTTCCACAATTTAATCTCAAATACTATCTAATTAATAGTACATAATATCTAATTAATGCTGTTGTAGATAATGTATTTATCTCTTAAAAACATCACAAGAGTAATATTTTTCCACAGATGTTGATATAAGTTTATATATGATCAGGAGCCAAAAGTTTAAATCTTTGTGCATCCTCTGTGTATGTATCAAAAGGCATTACAGAGCACATGGGAGAAACAAATACAATGAAATATCCAAAAACCCCTTCAGACATCACCAAATAGATGAGCTTAAAGACATGGACAACTGCAGTCCACCAAAATCAATAAAAGTTTTGCCAGAATTATTGGTGAAGCCAAAATTCCTTCTAGCAGGTTCTTCACACCATTTCTGTCCTCTCCTTCTGACAGACACTGCTGAGTTAAGTAAAAGCAGCTTCAGAGACTTTGCCCAAGAGTACCTGTGATATTGCCATGAACACATGAACACACAGAATCACAGAATCACAGAATAATGAGGTTGGAAGAGACCTCTCAGATCATCGAGTCCAACCTGTGCCCTAACACCTCAACTCTAGCACCAAGGGCCATGTCCAGTCTTTTTTTAAACACATCCAGAGATGGTGATTCTACCACCTCCCTGGGAAGAGCATTCCAGTGCTTCATTATTCTTTTGGTGCATTTTTTTTCCCTAATATCCAACCTGTCCCTTCCCTGATGTAGCTTGAGACTGTGTCCTCTGGTTCTGTCAGTGCTGCCCGGTGGAAGAGACCGACCCCACCTGGCTACAACCTCCCTGCAGGAAGCTGTAGAGAGCAATAAGGGCACCCCTAAGCCTCCTCTTCTCCAGGCTAAACAGCCCCAGTCCCTTCAAACGTTCCTCACAGGGCTTGTGTTCCAAACCCCTCACCAGCCTTGTTGCCCTCCTCTGGATGTGCTCAAGCATCTCAACGTCCTTCCTAAACTGAGGGCCCAGAACTGGACACAGCACTCAAGGTGCAGCCTCAGCAGTGCCGAGCACAGGGGCAGAATGACCTCCCTGCTCCTGCTGGCCACACCATTCCTGATCCAGGCCAGGATGCCATTGGCCTTCTTGGCCACCAGGGCACATTGCTGGCTCATGTTCAACCGGCTGTCACCAGCACCCCCAGGTCCCTTTCTGCCTGAGCACTGTCCAGCCACACTGTCCCCAGCTTGGAACGTTGTAGGGGATTTTTGTGGCCAAAATGTGGAACTCGGCACTTGGACTTATTAAACTTCATGCTGCTGGACTCTGCCCATCCATCCAACTGATCTAAGTCTCTCTGCAGAGCCCTCCTTCCTTCCAATAGACCAACACAAGCTCCCAGCCCAGTGTCCTCTGCAAATTTACTAATGAAGGACTCGATGCCCTCATCCATGTCGTCTATAAAAATATTGAACAGAGCTGGTCCCAGCACAGAGCCCTGAGGGACAGCACTGGTGCCTGGCTGCCAGCTGGATGCAGCACCATTCACCAGCACTCTCTGGCCCGGCCATGCAGCCAGTTCTGAGCCCAGCACAGAGTGCTCCTGCCCAAGCCATGGGCTGCAGCTTCCTCCAGGAGTGTGCTGTGGGAGACAGTGCCAAAGGCCTTGCTGGAGCCCAGACACACAACATCCACAGCCTTTCCTGCACGCACCAGGCGGTCACCTGCTCACAGAAGGAGCCCAGGTTGGTCAGACATGACCTACCCTTGGTAAACCCATGCTGGCTGGCTCTGATAGCCTGGCCATCCTGTGAGTGCTGTGTGATAGCACTCAGTGTGAACTGCTCCATTATCTCACCTGCTACTGAGGCCAGGCTAACTGGCCTGGAATTACCAGGATCCTCCTTCCTACCTTTTTTTTTTTTGTAAATGGGTGTCACACTGGCCCAGTGCCCAATCATCTGGAACCTCTCCAGTGAGCCACGACTCCTGATAAATGATGGAGAGAGGCTTGGCAAGCTCATCTGCCAGCTCCCTCATCACCCTGGATGGATCCCATCTGGACCCATGGATTTATAAATATCCAAGTGTCCCAGCAGTTCTCTGCTCACACACGGAGCAGGAAGGAAAACCACCACCCTTGTGCCCTTAGAACACCTTGAAAGTGTCCTACAAGCAGTGCTGGGCCAGTGGTCGAGGCAGGAGAGCAACACACGAGCCCCAAGGGCCCTTGGTTCACTTACAACACCCCCAAACACCATCCTTGTTTTGGCTGCATCACAGTTTTGTTACAGTCCTGATGGTACTTTAATAGCTTAGGATTAAAAAAGTCTAAAAAGTTGTCAGGGATATGAAAATCAGCAGAGAGAGCACAAGAAATGTGTTTTATTTTGTGGTAGCAAACAGTGTTTTGTAGCTGCAAAGTACAGAAGCTATTGCAAAAAAAAAAATGAGCTGTACTGAGTTGTGCTAAAGCAGAGATCTGCTGGTAAAGACACTGTCAAAAGAATCCAGTGCTTGAGGAAACCACTGAATTCATTGTTTTACAGATAAAATACAGCCAGACAAGGCAATTGGGATAATCTGCTTCAGTTTTCCAAAGAATACTCTGACTTCAACCCTTCTGCCCTCAACAGAATATTCAGAACCAGTTCCACAAGGATACTTAAGTGTTTAAATCTTACTCTAATTAAAGCTCATAGACTTCACAGGCACTTCAAACAAAGAAAACAACAACAACAACATTGCAATCACCTTAATTTTTAAAGATTTGTTTCCAGGCATGTTCACTAAATCACAAATATCTCCTCTAAGTGATTCAGCTTTAAACAGGAGACAGAAAACATTATTCCTTTTGACTACTTCCTTTAGCCCTGAAATATCTACTGAATAATGCTTTGAGGCACTGTTTGGGAACAAATTCAAAAGACCCCAAGGAATCAGATGTGCAGAGTTGATATTTAGCTGACCTCTTCATCTACTTCAGAGCAAAGTTTCACTTGCTGGGAAATTGTATCTGAAACATGAAGAGATTTTGATCAATGTATTTCTAAAAAAAAGTAACAGTGAAACTGTATTTAACAGTTACAGATATGAAACTGTGAGACTACTCATGAAAATTAAAACTTGACAATATATAAAAATCTAAAGAAGGTGCATGGCAAATATTCCAATCGTACCTGAATCAGTGATTTCGCCACGGTTCGACACATCGAATGGCAGCCTAAAGTCATCATCTGAGCATCTGTTAAAACCCTGCACAAATTTAAATATTAGTTTTTCTTATGGGTAGATTTGTAAAGAAAGAATTATAAAATCCCAAAAAAAAAAATCCCTAGGGATGATGTGAAAATAGAATTTGTCATTAATAAAAAACAGCTGCCTACAATTTTCAAAGCCCAAGGTATTGGTAATGGCTTTGGAACTCACTTCTTCCTTCCCAGTGGTTTATCAAACTGTTGGTGTCCTGCAGTTTGATTTACAGACTGTGGCCAAAGGGGGAGCTTTCAGTGCAGGGAACTCAGCAGCTCCTGCCTGTCTGGGCACTGGTGCATGGCAAAGGACTCAAGGAGACAAATTACTTTTTTTGAAGACCAGTAGTTGATATTTCTTTTTGCTTTACTTCCAAGGGCACTTCTAAACCATATCTGATTATGTTTCAGCATGAAAATACCCTTTTACAAGGTTTTTAAGTCACAGAAGTTCATCCTGTAAACAGCTAACTCATCTGATGTCAGAATATCCTGTTTGAATCTCAACATATTTCATAAGGAGCTTCGACATGAAAAAACAACTTGTTGAATTCCCATAACTCAGTGTGGGGACAGAACATTTTCACTGCACACCTGATCTGGTGAGACCAAGACACCAACGCCAGTGCCAGCATCTGAGTGGGGCCTGTGGGAATCCATCAAATCAGAGGGTTTTGGGAAAGCTGCAAAAGGCAGGCCTCAGAGACAGCAGAACTGTGATCAGAGCCAAGCAGTAGCCATGAGATAGGTCAGCAGAAAAATGATGTAAAAAGTAGAAAAGTAAGGACAAATAGAACAATGGTCTGTGTATTAACGCTTGGCTAGAATAACTCCCTAAGGTACAGAAAAGTTTATCTAGGGAGATATTAGGAAGTTCTAAGCTTAATAATGGAGCTCTGTGCATTGTGTTTTAAGGCTTACAAGCAGGTATTGTATTCAAAATAAGCAAGGATTGTTTTAACCAAAAAGGTACTTGTGCTTATAGTGGTTGGATAGAACTACTGTCAATATGCTTTTTGCTTTGTGTGATTGGTCAAAAAATTATAAAGTAAGTTGTAACATTAAGTTCTTTGTCTGCTGCCTGGGATGTGAGCTGCTGGCATCTTCCCATTGTCATAACCATGTAATGAGACTGATGCTGGAAAATAAAACAGCTCAAGGCAGTTCCTCAGCAGTCCTGTCCCGTTGGTGATTTGTACACAGACCCCGGCCGGCGATAGAGCCCTGCTGCTCTCTGGGCTGAATTACCCACATCAAACGCGGACTTACAGCACAGAGCAGATGCTCGAGAAGATGATTCCCTTCAGTTTTGATAGAAAACAACAACAAAAGTCTTTGAAATTCAAACCGAAGATGTCTGTGCATATGCCACTCTAGGCATATGCACAGAAATGAGTCCAGCGCAGGAGCCGTCCCGGCCCATGCAGGGGCAGGTGTGTGTGTGCTCCAGCCCTGCCGGGGCAAGGGGCAGGTGTGTGTGTCTCCAGCCTGTGTGGGGCAAGGGGCAGGGGGGTGTGTGCTCCAGCCCGGGGCCTGGGGCAAGGGGCAGGTGTGTGTGTGCTCCAGCCAGGTGTGGGGCTCTGCCTGGGGCACTCCCTGGGCCCAGCACTGTCCCCGTGTCCCCGGGAAGGGCCCCTGCGCTTTCCCCGTCCCCTCCTCAGCCGCGGCCTCCAGAGCAGCACAGCCCGAGGGGGGCGGCCGGGGTTGGGGGGTGGTATGGGCCGCCCTCAGCGGCCCCGCGGCCGAGCGCTCACCTGGGATCTGCCCGCAGACACCTGCCCAGCGCTCAGGCGCGGCGGCATGAACAATTTAAAGCGGTTTTCCTTCTCCATGGCTCCGATTAAAGGGCGGGCGGGGCGGCCCCAGCTCCCGGCGGGCGCTGAGGGCGGGCGCGAAGGGCGGGAAGCGGCAGCGGCCCCTCAGCGCGGGAGAGGCCTGAGGGGAAGGGGGGGTCCCGCCTGTACAGGGAATAACTGGGGAGCCCAGTCCTCCTGTGGGAAAAATGCCTATTGTATGATTGGCTTTTCGCAAATATTCAAATGAATATTATATGTGTTATGTCAGAAAGTGATGCTGTATTAATGTTTTTAGTAGTGTGTTAAATATAGTTTTAGGTGATAACATAATGTTAAAATAGAAACTATGCTATGTGAGATACTTTTTTTAAAGAAAGGACTTGCAGCGAGATAGCAGCCACAGGACACCTAAATCTTTCAGAGAAAGAGAATTTATTGCTCTCTTATCAGAAGAAATGAACTTCTTCCTGCTCAGCCATGAAGACACCATCAGGATTAAGAGGAGAAGCTGACACTGACCAGACAGAATCCTGTGTTTGAATGGAATTTATGCATCATGTATGAGGTGTATGAATATGCAACAGGTTATTGTTTTTAAGGGTTAATCCTCTGTTAAAGTGTGTCCTTTTTTGGGCTTATTTTGCCCAGAAAAAGGTACCTGGATGTCTGTAACTCTTTGTTTCTATTGTCTCATACTGTCCTAATCCAAACTGTCCAAATTAATATTACTCTAATTATATTACTATTTTTATAACCATTTTATTATCATTAAACTTAAAATTAAAAAAAAAAAAAGTGATTGGCATTTTTCACATCCTGGGACCCCCCCCCTTTGTAAATGGCTCCCCCAGAAACATCGGTGTGTGGGATGTTGTGTGTCAGGCACTGTGTGAAAAATGCCACCAATTCTCTCCTCCAAGGAGTCCATGAGGAGCCTGTGTTGGAGAGGGACCTCAGTGGGAGCCATGAATGCCTGGAGACACTTTGGGTGTTTCCTCTGCCTTTGACTCCTGGCAAGGTTTGTGCAATCTCCTCCCAGGCCCTGAGGTTCAAGGGCTCAGCTCCAAATGCCCAGTGAGGCTCATGAGGATCAAGCAAGTCCTGACAAACCATGGCTCTGCCTTGATTTCCCTCTGCTCCTGTGCAGTTCATTAGGAGGGTTTCCTTTGACAGTTATGGAGAAATAGTTCCAAGAGCTTCTAGGAAATATGCATTCCTATTTTAAAGGGTGTCTTTTATTGCTGTTCTTATTACACAAGAGGTGATGGCAGCATTCAGTGACTGATATTGATGCAGGGACTCTCCAAAGGAGGTCTGGCCTGCTCAGAGAAGCTGTGCCTTGAGCTCTGAGCCAGTGTGGACAACCTTGCTCCACATTCCCCAAGCCCATCGTGTCTCTCCTCACTCACCTGGGACCTGCTTGGCTTGGAGAAGTGGCTGCACACAGCCAAAGAGGGATTTTCCTTCTTTGATTTTTTGAAGCCATCTAAAACTCCTGAGTTTCCCCACTGCAAACAGACATCCTCCTCAAGTGTGTGCCAAGCCCAAGCTGCCACCAAGGGCACTCCAGACCTGCCCTGGGCCAGCTCTGAGGGTGGATCATCATCCCAACCTGCACTGGGCCATTGCAAGGGACTGTTGCCATGGACACTGCAGGGACCCCACTGCTGGGTTTGGGTGCCATGGCAACCCCCATCAGTTCAGGTTTCCTTGGAAACCAGCCCAAGGAGCCATTTCTGCAGCCAGGTTCCATGGCCACTTGCCTGCAGAGCTGTTGCTGCCCTCGGCTGCCATGGCAACCCTGAGGACAAAGCGGTGCCAGGGCTGTTCCAGGTACAATTGCAGTGACACTCGTTGGTGCCACCAGGTGCCATGGCAATGGCCACGGGGACCCGTTCCTTGGTTTGGTGCCATGGCAACCAATGCCCGGAGCCCTTGTGCTGGTTGGTGGCCATGGAAAGCTGCCCTGGGCCCCGTGCTCAGGGCTGGTGTCAGTGCCCAGAGCCAGAGGGGATCCCTTGCTGGGGGCTGTGCCATGGCCACCTGCCCTGTGCCGCGCTGGCCGCTCAGGCACCAGGAACCAGCAGCCACCGGCACTGCCAGGGCCAAAGGCCAGGTCAGCCAGACAGAAAGGGGCAGGGCTGGGCACTGTTTCCATGGCAACCAGCACTGGCAGGGACACCTGGGTCACCTGGCCTGGCAGTTGCCATGGAAACCCCTGGCAGGCACTGAGGGCACAGCCCCTGGCACTGAGACACTGCTGGGCCGGGTGCTGAGCACAGGGCTGAGCACGCAGAGATGGTTTTGTTCTTGCTGAGCTGCAGCAGAGCCAAGGCCTGTCCTGCCCCTCGTCCAGCCACGCTGGGAGGGGCTGGGGCTGTGGGGAGCTGGGCAGGGACACAGCCAGGACAGGGGACCCTAACTGAGCCCGGCACACCCCAGACCAGAGCACATCATGCTCAGGGTGTGAAGGGGGGCAACAAGGAGGAAGGGGGGAATTTTGGAGGGAGGGTTTTGCCTTGCCAGGCAACACTTAGGCAAGAGGGGGCCCTGTTTCTCCAGTGGGCAGGGCGAGTACCAAAGACACAGACACCAACTGAAGGGATTGTGTCATTTATATCATGCACAGCTGCAAAGAATCACAAAAGGATGTTATGTTTGCCCAACTATCCCATCAAAAGGAACCAAACAATATAATTAGATAATATCAATTTTAATTAATTGGTTAAAAAAATTATAAAATTGGATATAATAATTGGATACAATATATGATTAAAATAAAGGATAATTCGGTTCCAATAATAGCGCATAAGCAAAGAATAACATGCTGGGTATGGAGTGCGGGGCTCTTGGACCCGTGCCACCCTCCGTACAAAGTTGCCAAGTGAAAATTACCCCCTTATATACCATGTGTTAATACCATATTCTCCAGTTCCGGTTCGTCATCTACCTATCTCCGCCCTCATGAACACCTTTATTGCGCATGCGCCACCACTCAGTTCGGTGGTGGTCGCACAGTTTTTGGGGTCTTAATTGATGAAGAATTGCAGTCTTCCTCTTTGTCCTTTGATTCACCTTTGGGTTACACATGCGCACCAAGCCGATATAATATAAGCCAAGAATACATATCACTACATCTATGTATAAAAACAATAAATCCATTATAATTAACATTTTCCTGGGAGCCAACCAGGTTCTTGTTCATTTTAGCATCTGCTTCCCGGCCTTTCCTGTAGGCCTTGGAAACATCTGCTTGAGGGGGAGAGATGGAACCCCCCTCCTCTCTCCCTCTTCCTTTGGCATTCTATTTTTATTATTCCCAATTATTATATGGTAGATCTTGTCCTTGTAAACATCTGCAGAAGGGGGGGGGTGGAGCCCTCCTCTCTCCCTTTTTCTTTTGGCATTACAACTTTTAACTATTTTTATTTCTCCCAAATATTAATTATTAAATGTTATTAAATGGTAGGTATCAATTACTGTTTCCATTTTATCAGCACGAATCATACCTATTTACCACAAATCCCCCATTTCTCTTTTTGATCATTGATTCGTGCTGTATTTTAAAAGGCAGTGCCCTGATATCCTCTATATTCTTCACAATTTAAATTTTCTCGTTGTCTCCTTTCAGCTTCAAACTTTTCCAGCATTTCTGCTACTGCTTCCAGTTTTTCACACTCTCTTTCGAATTTAGTTAGCATTTCCTGGGTTATTTCCACCTTTTTAGGTCCTTGCTTTTTAGCCCGGGTCGATTTAGTGGTTAGGACCATTATTGATTTTGGCTTTCCTTTTTCTGTTATTTCTGAGTCTAAAGACATTGTTGTGATCTGCATCCCTCGGATCACTGAATGAATTAGTCTAATAAAACATGGAATCATACAAGGCAGAAATAGAAGTCCCAGAGCTGAACACAACACCATGAACCCTAACTTTTTCCACCAAACACCTCCAAAGAGGTTATCCCACCAATCTGCTTTCAAGATCGAATTCCACTTCTGTACTGGCACATGAGCCACTCTTTTAATTTCTTCTGCTAGTTCAGTGATTTGCTTCCCCATAATCATCAATTTCTACACAGCACTCAGATTCATTAAATCTCCCACAAACTCCTCCTTCTTCTGCTAATAGATAGTCTAGGGCAATCCTGTTTTGGTACACAAATGCCCGCATTTGTGTATATTATCTGGCCAACATTTTTAAAGCACTGGAGGTGTGATTTGACACTACTTCCACCACTGCTTGGAGTCTTATTAACCGATTCAATAAGTAAATTGGGGTCCTATATCCCCATGATCCATCCTGAGCCCATGTTGCCGGGTCATAATATGCTATAATTCTTTCTGCAGGCCATTCGTCCTCCCCCATTTTTGGTTCCCTCCTGCTGTTGGAAAATTGAGATTCACATCTCTTTTTATTTCGCTGCAGGGTTTCATACAGTGGAGTTCCTAATACATTGCTCCTAGACTTCGGTAGAACAAAGAAGGAGGGTTGTATTACTCCTAAGGTACAGGTCCCTCCCCATTTTTGTGGTAATTTACTGTACGCCCGTTGCCCACAAATCCAATATATCCCATCTGGGGCTTTCCATCTTTTATCAGCTTTTTCCGGTTGTTCCCAATAAGGCCTTAGGCTGTCGATGGATTGGTAGGGGTTAGCTCCAGGTCTTCTGTACCAACATAAATTCATCTGCTCATCCCATTCACATTTATTTCTTTTATTGGTCCCCAGTATCCAGTAGGGGTTTCAGGTCGCCAAACCTTTGATTGATTATCCATGTTGACCACCAATGTGGATTTACAAGGAGTATGCCCCACTACTTTATTGAATTTTCTTCCTTCCTGAGTTATACAAAGGGTTCCGATCACTTGATGGCTTAGAATCCACCCTTCAGGTCTTTCCAATGTTCCTGAAATCTGGGTGTGGTTCCATTTAAAAATTGTTCTGGAGCTAACCCTCTCCTTTCCAAGGCCATCTCTCAGCCATTTTTTAAACCTCCACAAATCCAACATTTGGATAATCCCAATTCTATAGCAATCTCTTGCATCAATCCCACAAACAGATTCTTATTTGAGGTTGGCAGGTCCCAATCTTTGTAGTGCTGTTTAAGCTGTTTATATAATTCAGCCAATTCTTTTGATTCTTTTCCCTGTTCTTTCCTCTATTCCTCTTTGCTTCTTCCTCTTCTTTTATTTTTCTCTTTCAATTTTTCCTTTAGTGCCCGGTTTCCCATGCCTGTACTTGGATCATTTCCATTATCATCTTTCTCAAAACAAAAGAACCTTTCATATTGAGGGCAAATTTGATCACCATAGGGATAGGGGAGCTCGTCCATTATATCCCAAATTTTTCCCTACCCAATACATCTTTCCTTCTTTAACACAAACATTTATAAAGTTGCTGCGGTTGTAGCAGGCAGAACTAACATACTGGGGTGTGTTGCAAACACCGATTCCATCTTGTCTTTAATCCACACAGGGTGATTGCAATAATTACAAATGTCGAAACTTCTGGGGTTTAACTTTTTGCCCAATTGGCTTTTTTATTGTCGAAACTCTGTCCGGTGTAGCTTTCTGGCTTTGGCCAACTGCCCCGGGTACCAGGATGATCACAGTGAAAATAATCCTTAGGAAATCTACCTTTCTACCTTTCTCAAGGCCCCTTGGGTTGCAGCCAAGGGCCGAGATACCAGTCTTCTTGGTAGCAAAGGTGATATTCCGGGATCTAGTCACTGGTGCTTTTAGTTTCCTTGGCACCCATAACTTCACAGAGTTTGCTTGTCTCCCTTTTAATCCCATTTCTCAGTACTGGTTGGTTGAAAAGGAATAATTAAAATGACAAGAGCAGGGAAAAGATTTGGCCGGAATACCATAAACCTGTATTTTCAAAGTTTCAGGGATGTGCCAACCACAACAAGATTTTACTAATTTTCTGCTTCAAGGGCGGGAGTGGATTAAATCGCTGCTTCCAATAGGTATTTGGCGCCAATATGGTCCCGGAATGCGCCTGTGTTGTGGTATGTAGACCTCTTCTCCACAACAATTGTCAATTATGAAACACTGGTCTATAAGATTATGAACTGCTCGTTCCCTTATTTGCTCTACAGCCAACAAAGCAAGAACCAATTGATCTAGGTTTTCTATTAATCCCACTGCTGCTGGAAGGGTCCCGTCTGCCAGTCTCAGAGGTATCCCAAAAAAATCACTAGCAATGCGTTCTATAGTTAGCCGGCTAAATACATAACCATAGCAAAACAAGCAAATCAATTGTCTCTCTTTCTCCTCCTTCCTAATTACTCTCCACCATGAGTTAAAACAAAATGTGCAAACAATGCATATCCAGGGATGACACCTTAGGCCATGTTTACCACACTCCCAACGTTTTACTTGTCTCTGGACCCCTTCAACCACAGGTGTTCTCAGTCTCAGTTGCTGGGATTGCAGTTCTGTAACCAATTCTAATAATGTTGCTGGTGGGTGACCCCGGAGGAGATCTTCGATCCTTTTAGGTTGTTCCCATTGATCTAGAAAGTCTTTTATTCTTTTCCACCGGCGTTCTTCTGCCTCTGTGCTCAAGGGAATCAGGAGTCGACAGTCTTTCCAGGATGCCTAATTCATTCTTAATAAATCAGGGTTAATAAAATCAACTTAAATTCCACTATACTTACATGACTTCTGATACATTCTTATTCCAATCTCTTATAAGGAAAGTCCTACCTAATTTCAAGCCTTTTTAATTTCACTTTTAAATCTCCTGGTGTTGAGATAATTTTTCCAATCAGGTATTGGCCCCTTTACTCGTGACACATGTGTCCAACCCTCTCTGCTGTTCGAACTGCTGTTTGGGTGGTCAGCAGAACTAAAAAGGGTCCCTCCCACCGTGGTTCCAGGCTTTCTCCCTTCCAGCATTTGATTAATACATGGTGTCCTGGTCGAATAGTATGGATTGGAAAATCCAGGGAGTTGTTTGAGCTAAAACCCCTTTTCCCTTAATTCTTTTAGATTGTTTGCAATAGTTGTTATGTATCCCTGGATGGTTCTATCCCCAACTATCAAGGGGTCCATTTTCATACCCTGAGGATAGGGCATTCCATATAACATTTCATATGGTGAAATTCCAGTCTCAGAATGGGGTTTAGTTCTAATGTTTAATAAAGCCAAAGGGAGACACTTGGTCCAGGGCAGTTTTGTTTCTATCATCAATTTTGTTAATTGTTGCTTAATAGTTTGATTCATTCTTTCAACCGTCCCGAGCTCTCAGGATGCCATGGAGTGTGATATTCCCAAACAATTCCCAAGGCCTGAGTTAGATCCTTAATTATCTTAGAAGTGAAATGTGTACCCTGGTCTGAATCAATAACCCTCACTAATCCAAATCTTGGAATTATATGTTCTAATAATATTTTTGCCACTGTTTGAGCTGTAGCCCGAACTGCTGGAAATGCCTCAACCCATTGAGTCAACTGATCTATTATAACCAACAAATATTTCCACCTGCCTACTTTAGGCAATTCTGTGAAATCAACCTGGATCTTTTCAAATGGCCTATAGGCTGTTTTTCGTCCTCCAGAGGGAGGGCTCCTCAACACCTTCTTATTTACCTTTTGACAGGTAAGACACCCCTGGGTAATTTGTTTCCCAATTTCAAATATTCCTATACACCCAAAATTTTAAAAAGTGATCACAAAGGGCTCTTGTTCCCCAATGTGTCCTTCTGTGCAGGTTATCTAAAATTTGACGTGCCGCTGGCTTTGGCATCATAACCCTGCCATCAGGAAGGACCCACTTTCCTTCCTTAAATGTTGCTCCTAACTTCTTTATAGCTGTCAGTTCTGCTAACGAGAGGGGGAGTGTCTCCTGCTGAATTTCTGTTTCTTGCAAGGTCATGATTTCAGAATCCCTTTTCCTTAAAGCAGCCCTTCTCGCTTCTTCATCAGCCAAATTATTTCCTCTGACTTTAATATCTCTCCCTCTTTGGTGCCCCTTTACATGAACCACTGCTATTTCCTTTGGGCCCTTTAAGGCTTCAAGTATCTGAATTATCAACCCTTCATGTATTAACCCTTTTCCTTGAGTGTTTATAAGTCCCTTTCCTTCCAAATTTTTCCAAAAGTATGTACTACACTAAAAGCATATTTAGAGTCTGTATAAATGGTCCCCTCTTGCCCTTTTAGTATCAGTAATGCACGGATATAGTGCATAAAGTTCTGAAGCTTGTGCCGACCAGGATGGACTAAGGGGACCAGACTCCTTTACTTTTAAGCTGTTCAAGCTGTTCCCCACTGATTATAGCATAACCTGATTTTCTTTTCCCACTTACTACCGGGATGACCCATCTATAAATAACTTTTCTCCCTTTGTAATTCTTGATCTCCCAAATCTGGGCGTACTTTTTGTTTGTAATTCTATAACCTCTATGCAATCGTGTACCAGTTGTTCCCTGGGTCCCCATAAAGAAATTGAGCAGGGCTCTGCACTTGTGTCACTTTCAATTCTAACTCAGGGGAGGTAATCAGGATAGCCTCATATTTTAGTATTCGGCCATCTGTTAACCATTTTTCAGCTTTTGTGCCAAAATTCCCCTAATGTTGGGGGGGTGTATACTTCAAAAGGCGCCCCAAAGGTTACTTTCGGGCCTCTTCCACTAGCAATGCAGTCGCTACCAAAGCCTGTAAACATGTTGGCCAGCCTTTACTAACTGGATCTAATAGTTTTGAATAATACCCCACTGGTTTCCGGCTTCCTGCCCAGTCTTGAGTCAGCACCCCATAGGCTGTCTGATTAGTTGTATTTACAAATAACTGAAAGGGTTTTCCCAAATCCGGAAGACTCAGTACCGGAGCCTGCAATAAAGCTTCTTTAACTCCTTCAAATTTCTTTTCATCCTCCCTAGTCCACTTAAAATGATTGGCAGACAATTTTTCATACAAAAATTTCACTTTTTCACTAAATCCTTCAATCCACTGTATACAATAGCCCAAAAGACCCTAAAACTGTCTTATTTCTTTTTTGATTTTGGGGTCCCATATTTAATATTCCTGAAACTCTCTCAGGGTCCAGCTTTTTCTTTCCCTTACTGATCCAATGACCTAAGTACCTGACTTCTGACTCCACAAACTGTAATTTGGATCTAGATATTTTTAACCCATTCTCTCCCAAAAAATTCAACAAATCAATAGTACTCCTCCTGGTTTCTTCTTCAGTCTCCCCTGCCAATAACAAATCGTCCACATACTGCAACAATTTGATTCCTTCAGGCAACACAAAGGTTTTTAAAAGATTTTCTAATGCTTTCCCAAAAGATTAGGGAGTCAGAAAATCCCCTGCGGTAATACTGTCCATCTGAGTTGTTCTCTTCTACCTGTGTCTGGGTCTTCCCACCAAAAGCAAAATAATCTCTGCTGTTCTCATCCAAAGGACAAGTCCAAAAGGCATCTTTTAGATCCACTACACTATACCAAGTGTAGTTAGGAGGCAATTGACTCAACAAGGTATATGGATTAGCTATTATTGGGAAATGTGTAATGGTCCTTTGATTTATTGCCCTCAGATCTTGAACCAGCCTGTAACTCCCATCAGGTTTCTTTACCGGTAAGATGGGAGTGTTATGGGGTGACATGCAGGGCTCCAGTATTCCTTGCCGTATTAAACTTTCGATCACCGGTTTTAATCCCCTCCGCCCCTCTAGTGATATTGAATATTGCTTTACTCGGATTGGTATTTCTGGGTTTTGTATTTCAATTTTAATGGGTGGAATATTAAGCTTCCCCACTTCACCTGAATGCCAAACCGTATCATTAATTTTCAAATTATCTTCCTCAGTTAAAGAATAAATTTTAAGTTTTCCTTCACAGGGTTTTATCTGTAAATTCAAAGTTATTATTAAATCTCTACCTAATAAATTATTCTCGGCCTCTGGTATCAACAATAAATCACTTACTCCAAATTTGTCCTCTGTTTCAATTTGTACTTCTTTTATTACAGGGATGGGGAAAGCCTCCCCCTTAACTCCAATTACTGGAACTCGCTCACGACCTATCTTACATCCCTGGGGTAATTTCCTAACAGTGGATCGTGAAGCTCCTGTATCTACTAAAAACAAAACTTCTTCACTTAGGGGACCTATTTTTAGCTTTATCAAGGGCTCTTCAGATTGTATTTCGGTCCCCCATTAAATAGAGCCCCTGAAACCCCCAAATCTTCCTGAAATTTTTTCTCATCTTGCTGTTTCCTCCTGCAATTCTTTTTTGCAGGGGTGCCCTCTTTTTATGGCAGTAAAAACAGGTGGGTCCGCCACCAAAACCCTTCAAGGTAGGGCAAGAATTTTTCAGATGTCCTTTTTGTCTCTAAGAAAACACACAGGTCCTGTGTTCTTAAAATTAGATCCTGATATCCTGTTTATTTTTTCCTGGGGGTTTCTCAGTATTCAAAGCTGTATCTGCATTTCTTTAACTGCAAGCCACCAAAATTCTGGCCATTCAGCTCTTTGTTTTTCTTCATCTCTCCTAACATACAACCTTTGTGCTGTCCTTAGTAACTCTGAATAAGTCCCCTGTCCTCATATTCTGCCAATCTTCTTATTTTTTCCAGCCATTTTCTTCCTGATGTCTGTCCCAAGATTTGCCTGTCAAACTGAGTTTTTAACAGAACCTAAGATAGACCTTTCCTGCATGTATCAGTATCTATACCTGAATATAATTGCAAGTCTCTTTTTTGCCCATCTTTCTGAACCATTCTGCAGTATTTAGGGGGACTCATCTTTTTCTGGTGCTCACTCTTTCTTTTGGATATAATTATGTCTCCTGTCCTGCATTTTCTGAACAACAGACTTGTCTTCTCCCTCAGGACTGTGCCCATTCTTGAATAGGGGTGCGTTTGGATTTACAGGGGATCTCCAGGGACCTGATTAACAGGGTTTTTGAAGGGGGTATATATTTAGAGCCTGTCCCAAATCCCCGGTTCCTGCCTGTTCCAAATGATCTAAATGCCCTTTGGTTATAAATTATCTAACCCAGATCTGAACAACAAACTTTTGTCCATTCAAACATGCACTACTTAATCTGATTTTTTGAATTCACATATATTTTTTCCAAATCCAATTCCCATTCATCCAAAAAATATAAATTATCTTTCCCCATTTCCTTTGTCCATTCAAACATGGAATCATTTTCTGTTTACTTTTTCCTTTTTGAGATTCATCCCAAATGGTTCCCAGATCTCCTGAGGAATGCTCCTTCCTGAGACCCCCTCACGGTTCCCAGATACTCTGGATGCAGTGGATTCTTCACACAATCCGCAGCCCCTGGGTCAAGGGACTTATTTTTTCCCTGACCCATTTCTGGCGGCAACAAACTAAGAGATCCCGGTACCAGGAAAAATCTTAGTTTCCCCACTCACCCCTCGTGGTTCAACTTTCTCACTTACTACTCTGTCACCCTGCCTTTTTAATCTTCTTGTCCTGCTCTTATTTTCCTCTGTAATCTATTTTTTCCACTCCTACCTCTGCCTCTTTTCTTAATATATCAACCCCATCCTCTCACCATCTAATCACATACTAAAATGCCTGCTACCAACCCCTCCAAGGAAATTGAACCTATTCAATCACTCTCCTCAGTCTCCCTACTCTCTCCTGCCCAAGGACCTTCTTACAGGTGCCTGGACCAGGGACCTCTCCTCCCCTGGGTTAAACCTCCCGGGGTCCCCACTCGTTCACTTTTCTTTCGCTTCCCTCCTTTCCCGGCCGGCCTCCTCTGAGGAGGACGGGAAAACGCTGCTACTGGGAGGTCCCCTCATGTCGGGGGGTCCGGGACTGCCCAGCCCCCATCTCAGACACTCCACACACACTCACACATGCACACAGCCGCCCCCCAGACCCAAAACCCCGTGGTACTCACAGCCTCCTTTTCTCACAAGGGTCTTTGTGCACAAAGCAGTTTTACATGGGTACTCTCTCCTTCCTGTAAGCCGGCACTGACGGGAGCTTCTTCTGCGCGTTTTCAATAACTAATTTGCTTATGCGTTATTGTAATGAAGATTCTCTTTTCCCAAGGGAGAGTGGTCTAGCCTTGGGACCACTTAAAAGTCTGGTGGGGAGCTCCTTCCCAGAAGCTATCCCCCTCCCCGGGGTAGGGAGAATCTCCCGGGTTTCGGCACCAAAAATTGTTATGATTGCCCAACTATCCCATCAAAAGGAACCAAACAATATAATTAGATAATATCAATTTTAATTAATTGGTTAAAAAATTATAAAATTGGATATAATAATTGGATACAATATATGATTAAAATAAAGGATAATTCGGTTCCAGTAATAGCGCATAAGCAAAGAATAACCGCGGGGTACGGAGTGCGGGGCTCTTGGACCCGTGCCACCCTCCGTACCAAGTTGCCAAGTGAAAATTACCCCCTTATATACCATGTGTTAATACCATATTCTCCAGTTCTGGTTCGTCATCTACCTATCTCCACCCTCATGAACACCTTTATTGCGCATGCGCCACCACTCAGTTCGGTGGTCGCACAAGTTTTTGGGGGTCTTAATTGATGAAGAATTGCAGTCTTCCTCTTTGTCCTTTGATTCACCTTTGGGTTACTTTATGCACCAAGCCGATATAATATAAGCCAAGAATACATATCACTACATCTATGTAAAAAACAATAAATCCCATTATAATTAACACTTTCCTGGGAGCCAACCAGGTTCTTGTTCATTTTTTAGCATCTGCTTCCCGGCCTTTCCTGTAGGCCTTGGAAAACATCTGCTTGAGGGGGGGAGATGGAACCCCTCCTCTCTCCCTCTTCCTTTGGATTCTATTTTATTATTCCCAATTATTATTATATGGTAGATCTTGTCTTGTGAACATCTGCAGAAGGGGGTGGAGCCCTCCTCTCTCCTTTTTTTCTTTTTGGCATTACAACTTTTAACTATTTTTATTTCTCCCAAATATTAATTATTAAATGTTATTAAATGGTAGGTATCAATTACTGTTTCCATTTTATCAGCACGAATCATACCTATTTACCACAAAGCCAATATTGCAATATGGATCTATAGCAGGGCCAAGGGCGCCCCCTGGCGGCTCCGGCCCGGCAGAATTTTCTCAATAGGGTTTTGGTGCTGGCAGAGCCTATTTGGAGAAAAATGGCAATGGGGCCCTCCCTTGGGGCTGGGCTGCATGGGCAGGCGTTGCATCATCAGCCCGAACCACGGGGATCGCCTGGGACCGGGCGGGCTGGGCCTTGCGGGAGCGGAGAGGGCGGCAAATGAGCTGGGGAGCCTCTGCAGCCTGCGGGTCGGACACCCAATTGGATTGACAGGGCACCCCAAGGGAGCCCGGAACGGGGAGCCCGGATAGGGGAACCCCGGCAGCCTGGAGATGGTGGGACCATGGACAAGGGAGACCCTTGGGTAAAATGGGGCCTGAAATGGGGACCACAAACAGGTGGCACCCCATGGGCCAGAGGAGCAGGGGGTCCCTGTGCAGGATAAGGGGAGCAGGGGGTCCCTGTGCCGGCAGTGGCGGTTCAGGGGGTCCCAGGGCCGGCAGTGCCCGTTCAGGGTCCCGGGGCGGGGTCCCCTGGGCCCCAGGAGCACCCCAACCCCAGCGCTGGAGCCATGGCTGCTCCCCTCACCCCAGTGTGATCCCGGGATGATCCCAGTAGAACTCAGTCCCCCAGGAGCTGCTCCCAGGATGATCCCAGTAGAGCCCAGTCACTCCCACTCCTGGCACCCCCCCCACCCCTGGCTCCGTTCTGACCTGTCCGGCTCCATGCCCGCCCCTCCCGCGGGCTATGGAGGGGCCCGGGAGCGGGGAGGAGGAGGAGGAGGAGGGAAGAGGCTGGAGCAGCAGCAGGAAGGGGTGGCCGGAGAGGGAGGATGAATGCGGGGTTCCGCCAGTCCTTTGCAGGCCTGGGCAAGCCCAGCAGCTGGCAGGGCTCCATGAGGGGCTCACCCCCCCATCCCACAGGTGGGGGGCAGAGGGGAGGGGGGGAGTCCCAGATGGAATCGGGGAAATGCTTGTGGCTGGAAGGAACCTTTTGGGGGAGCCCAATCGGGGGCAGCCCTGGATGGGGGGATGTTTCCCCCCTCCCTCCTGGGGCTCCAAAGCCCTCCCTGCCTGCCGGGGCCAGGTTGGGGGGGCCCATCGGGGGGGCCCCGGGACCCCGTTTTTGGGGTCCCCCAGCTGGGCTTTATTGGGAGCCCAGAGAGGAGCCCAGGGGATGGGGGTCCCCGGGGGTGGGGGGGGGGGGGGGACCCTGGGATTGAGCCCCCCGGCAATGGGGGGGTGCTGGCCACTGGGGGCAGGATGGCCGAGGAAAGGGGCTCAGGGGCTGCAGGGGAGCGGCTGCTCCCAGTATGAGCACAGTCACTCCCAGTCATTCCTTATGCTGATGTAATTTGCTCCCAGCAAGGTCCCAGTTGCTCCCAGTTCCTGCCACTTTCACCCAGTGTATTCCCAGTTCTCCCAGTTGTCCCTAGCATAGTCCAATTAAAATAGTCCCAGTCACCAGCCATATGGCCTCAGACACTCCCAGTATATCCCAGTTGGCCTGAACATTCTTGTAGTCATTCCCAGGCACTCCCAGTTACCACAGCATTGTTCACTTGACCCCAGTTTTATCCCAGTTGCTCCCAGTTCCTCTAATTATGTCCCTAGTTGGCTCCCAACATGGGCCTGGTAGCTCCCAGTAACCCCCAGTCAGGGTCCAATCACACCCGCTCTAATCCCAGTATGATTGTAGCCATTCCCATTATGATCCCAGTCACTCCCAGTCTAATGCCAGTGCCCCCAGTGTGATCCCAGTTGCTCCCTGTCAATGCCAGCATGACCCCAGGAGCCTCCAGTATATCCCAGTGTCTCCCTGTATCTCCCAGTTTCTCCCCGTCACCCCCAGCAGGCTCCCAGTCACTCCCACCTTCTCCTGGTTGCTCACAGCCAATCCCAGTGTGAATCCAGTCACCCTCAGTGTAATCCCAGTCTAACCCAGCATGGACCCAGCTGCTCTCACTGTGATCCCAGTATGATCCCAGTTGCCCCTTGAATAGTCCCAGTCCCTCTCAGCAGGGTCCCAGTTGCCTCCAGTGTTGATTCAGTTGCCCCAGCATGGTCCCAGTTCTTCCCAGCATAATCTCAGTTGTTCCCAGTGTGTTCCAGTCATCCCAGTATGGTTACAGACACATCCAGTATATCCCAGTTTCCCCAGCATGTATCCAGTCCTTCCCAGTTCCTCCAGTTTGCTTGCAGCATGATCCCAGTTTCTCTCAGTTGCTCCCAGTAGCCCAAAGTGTGATCCCAGTCGCTCCCTTTCAACCCCAATATGATCCCAGTAAGCTCCAGTTTGATCCCAGTCACATAATCCCAGGCCCTCCCAGTATGGTCCCAGCTGCCTCCAGCATGGTTCCAGTTGCTTCCTAGATCAACCCAGTCAGTCCCACTATGATGCCATTTGCTCCCAGTGTGCTCCCAGTTGCTCCCAGTCAGGCCCAGTATGGGGGATGATGTGCAGGGGTGTGTTCCCAGTGCTCTCAGATCCTCCCAGTATTAGTCCAGTCCCTCCCAGTATGATCCAGAGATGAGCCCAGTGTGCTCCCAGTCCCTGCCAGTATGAACCAGTTGTTTTCCACATGGTTCCAGTTGCTCTCTTTCCCCTCCCTTTTGTTCCAGTCCCTCCCAGTATCTCCCAGTGTAGCCCAGTTCTCTCCAGCATGTTCCCAGTCACTCCCAGTTGCTCCCAGTTGGGTTTTGGGGGATGTTTGGAGAATGAAGAAGTCCAAGGCTGAGCGGAAAAGGCCCCTCGGGGGACATCGGGGGGGTGGGGGTGGCGGCTGGTGGCAGAGGCAGCCTGGAGGAGCAGAGCCCTGTGTCCCCAGGAGCCCAAAGTGGGGAGCCCAGAGAGGGGGGGGCGCCGCCATTGGCGGGAGCCTCAAGAGCCTGGAGAGGGGCAGGGGGGACTCCTTGGAGCCGCTGCAGCCCAGAGCAGAGAATGAGGGAGAAGGGAGCCTGGGAGCCCAAACAGCCCCGGCATCCCGAAATGGGAGAGCCAAGAGGGGGAGCTTTTGGGATTGCTGGGACTGCCAGCAGCCTGGGCAGGGCGGGCACCGAGGAGAAGGGGGACCCCCAATCCAAGTGTGACCCCAGCAGCTGGGACAGGGGGAACCCCGAACACCAAAGGGAGGGACCAGGGAATGGGAACTCCTGGGAGGCTTTTTCAGGGCTGAATCTTGGTGTTTGGGAGGGTTTTCTGGAGCCCAGGTGTCCGGTGACTTGTAGAGATGGACTTGGGCAGAGGGACCTTCAAACTCACTGTGCTCATCATTTGTTTTCCCCAAACCAGGATTTCCCATTGCCAACCCCTGGCAGGCTGCGAGGAAGAGGAAGATGCCCTGGGACACTGAGGAAGGTGAGGAGGAAGTCAGTGTCTCTGGGAGTCCTTAAAATCAGAGGGTTTTGGGAAAGCTGCAAAAGACAAGCCTCAGAGACAGTAGAACTGTGATTAGAGCTTTGCAGCAGCCATAAGATTGGTCAGCAGAAAAATTATATAAGAAGTAGACAGTAAGGAGAAATAGAGCAATGGTCTGTGCATTAACGCTTATCTAGAATAAGTCCCTAACCTGCAGAAAAGTATATCTAGCAAGGTATTAGGAAGTTCCAAGGTAAATAATGGAGCTCTGTGCATTGTGTTTTAGGGCTTACAAGCAGATATTGTATTTGAAATAAGCAAGTGTTGTTTTAACTATCAATGTGCTTATAGTGCTTGGATAGAACTACTGTCAATATGCTTTTGCTTTGTGTGATTGGTCAAAAACCTTTTAAAGTAAGTTTTAACATTAAGTTCTTTGTCTGCTACCTGGGATGTGAGCTGCTGGCATCTTCCCGTTGTCATAACCAAGTAATGAGACAGATGGTGGGAAATAAAACAGCTCAGGAGGCGTTCCTGGCAGTCCCGTCCTGTTTGTGATTTGTGCACAGCCCTGAGCTGGCGATGAGTGCCCCTTTCCCCTCTGTGCTGCTCCATCTCCCAGCCCAGCATGGCCCCGGCTGCAGCTCAGCCCTGGGGGGATCTCCTTGCCCTTCCCTCTGGCATGGAGGCAAATCCCATCCTGTCCTTGTCCTTCCTCCCCCAGAGCAGGAGCTGAGCATGGAGAGCAGGGAGGACAAATGCCTGCGGCAGAACCTGGTGGAAGAGGCCGTTTTGAGCAGCTCCAGGGCACAGGAAGCCAATGGGGAGGAAAAGCCCCGGAGATGCCGCACAAGGAGGGGCTGCAAACGCAGCTGGCGGGGATCTGAGGGGGAAAGAGCCAGCCTGGGCCAGGAAGGCGGCCGGAGATGGAGCCAGAGCTCGGGGCTGGTGCTCCATGAGCAGCTCCATGATGGGGAGAAGCCCCACACGTGCATGGAGTGTGGGAAGAGCTTCAGGTGGAGCTCCCACCTTATCAGGCACCAGAGGATCCACACTGGGGAGAGGCCCTGCGAGTGTTCCAAGTGTGGGAAGAGGTTTCAGACCAGCCCCTGTCTCTTCCTGCACCAGGAGAGGGAGTCACACAGGGAGGCCCACAGGCCCTTCCAATGCCCCAGCTGTGGGAAGGGATTCAAGCACAGCTCCCCACCTCATCAGACCAAAGGACCCACACTGGGGAACGGCCCTACAAGTGTGGGGGGTGGGAAGAGCTTCAGCGAGAGCTCTCACCTGATCAGGCCACCAAAAGACCCACACAGTGTGGGGAGAGGCCCTAGATCCACACAGGGGAGAGGCCCTACGAGTGTGATAAATGCAGGAAGAGGTTTCAGATCAGCTCCCATCTCCTCCAGCACTATCGGATTCACACAGAGGAGAGGCCCTTCCGCTGCCCCGACTGTGGGAAGGGATTCAAGCGCAACTCCCACCTCATCACCCACCAGCGCATCCACACAGGGGAGAGGCCCTACGAGTGTCCCCAGTGTGGGAAGAGCTTCTCCAGCAGCTCTAACTTGACCCGACACCAACGGAGGCACCGGTAAGGGAAGCCCTGCAAGTGCCCCGAGTGTGGGCAGAGCTTCGTGCGCTGCTCCAGCTCCATCCCCCCCTGGAGGAGGCACTTTGGGCACAGCCCTGGTCACTCACATTCCCTGTGATCCATGTTGGGAACACACCTGGCTGCTTGTCCTTTTGGTTTAACCTTAATTTTCCTCTGCTTCACCTTCCTCCCTTAAAAACACCCAAAACTGGGTTAAATGAAGGAAATTGATGGAATATATCTGAAGTTCCATAATTTCTCAGTTGTTTTAGAGGGAATTTAAGATTTGGGGACACATTCTGTTCAGAGTGGTGCTGGGGCTAAGTGGCAGGAATTTGATCTCACCCTTCTTGTGTTGCTAAGAACTCCTCCCCTGCCCCAAATCCCAAGTCTACCCTTGGGATACCCTATAAAAGCCCCGTGGCCCTGCCTTTGCCCTGTCTTTGGGGGGTAAGAAATGTATTCCTGGAGGATCAGCCCTTTTCCCACTGGATTCCCAAAGGATCATCCTCATTCACCACTGGATTCCCTGAGGATCAAGCTTTTCCCACTGCATTCACTGAGGATCAGCCCTTTTCCCACTGGATTCCCAAAATTTCATCTTTTCCCACTGTATTCCCAGAGGATTCTGATTCTGTCACTGTTTTTTTTTTTGTTTGTACTACTGCATTTGTATTTTTAATTTTTCCTAATAAAGAACTCTTATTTCTACTCCCTGAGAGCCCCTAGATTTCTAAATTAATTACTATTTTAATAATATTAATTTAATATTAATATTCTTTTTATTCAGAGGAGTGGGATTTACATTTTCCTATCCAGGGACTCTCCTTAAATGAGGAGACACCCCCAAGGAGGGGCCATGTGAAATACTTCCTGAAATATGTAAATTAGTGTATGGATATGCATGAGGGCCCATGAATGTGCAAGAGGCTGATGTAGTTAAAACCAGAATAATTAAGGGGTGTCCCCAAAAATAACTGGGGGGGTCCTTGGTGGCCATAATACCTTTGCTCAATGGTCCTTGTCTCCCATTACATCAGCCTGTTGCGTATTCATAGCTTCTTTTTCATATCCATAAACTACTTTACATATTCCAGGAACAAAATTGGCTTCATCCTGTTTGGGGGTCCTATCCACCTCACAGCTCAATTTTGGGGGTCCCATCCCCCTCTCAGCTCAATTTTGGGGTCCCATCCCCTCCCTCGTGTTTGGTTTGGGAGCTTGTGGAACAGCAAAGTGTGTGTGGTGAAGGTTTGCAGCATAATAAAACTGCAGTAGTCTAATGTAAGACAGTCTTTAAAGCTGAACTCAATAGCCAGATAATGTGGAGGAAGAACATTGTAAAGCTTTAATTCCTATTCAAGTTGTAGAATCAAAAATAGGAATGTTCTGATATTGCTAGCAGATTATTAGTAAAGCTAGTAAAAGGTCCAGTTGGATGGTCACTTATTTTTCTGAGGCTGAAATGAAGGGGAAGAGAAAGATGTTCAGGCTTAATTTTTTTTTAAAGTGTGTGGGGTAGACACATGCAAAAACAGACCAGTTGAAGATCTTGTAAAGGTGAGCTTCACATTCAGTCATTTCAACTGGCATATGCTAAGCAATCATAATCCTAATCTGTTTTAGTCTGAAGTCCTGATACACACATGGTACCCAATCTCCAAAATGACAATAAATATATATTGCCAGCATGAGAAACAGTTGTTGATTCTTTCTTTACCATCAGGAATTGTTTATCTGAATCAGAAATGTTTGCAATTCTTCTTGAAATCTGTGTGCCCTTTCAATGCTGGGGGCTTTTTCCTTCTTTAATTCAGTAATTATTTCTGGACTTGGATTAGATTGGATCAGTTTCTCTGTCAGTGTCACTGCCTTGGAGATGTGATAAATGTACACACCAAAGATGCAGAAGGTGTTGAAAATATGAGCCCTGAAACATCTTGGGCCTCAGGGCTGGATCAGGAAGATTCTATGTCCCTTTCCCTTGCAGAGAGCAGTTTGACCAGGAATGAAAAAAGGATGACTTCTCTCCCACGTGAGAACAGTTGGGCATTTTAATGGGAGGACAAAATTGAAATATTTCAACTTTTTTTTCCACACTGAGCAAGTAAATCTCACTGTCCAGTTGTAGCCTGTCAGAGGGGATCCATGTCCTCAGCATCCCCCTTGGAGACTGCAGTCTTGAGGCATTTTGCTACTGGACAGACACCTTGGATGACATTTCCCTCCTTTGGTTATAGAAGTCTAAGCACCAATAAATATTGCAAGAGGCAGTGGAACTAACACTGTCATTTTCCAGTCATTTTAAAGATATGTTGATGTTGAAATAATTTGTTATACTCTTCCCTTTTTGTTTCTGGCTCCGTGACACTGGAAGTGTTTGTGTTCATCCACAAGGGCCCAGGAACCTTTGGGGGGGGTCAAAACTGTTGTGCTTGCATGAGAGACAGTCTTGGTGTTGAGAAAGCGTGGCCTTTTTTACAGAAGCAGTGCCAGTTTCTGCCAGGTTAGTGATTGTGAAGTATGGCAATATGGGGCTCCAGTCCCCATTTGAGGGTTGTTGGAGGTTCATATTCGTTTATTCAGTGCTGTCTGTCAGCAGTGGGCATAAAGGAAGAAAAGTCACTGGTTGTAAAAATCTCATTTTCTGTTCAGGCTGGGGATGATGCTGTGGAAGCCCAGCAGAACAGGAGCTGATGTGTCTCAAATACCAATAGCAGAGGATGGCTGTGGAGCCAGCCAAGGACTGTTGGTGTCTGGTGAGGGGCCACAGGGGTTGGGCAGCACTTTCCTGGGACAAATGTCCTTGTTCTGGCTGCTGGACATCAGCAAAAACACATAGAGCACAAGCACAAGAGTGTGACCCAGATGTGGGTGTATATTTTTCAAAAAGACTCTAAAGTTCTCTGACCCATTTCCAGAAAGGTTTAGGAAAAGGGACTGCAGGGTAACTAATTTGCATAGAAAGTGATAAACTCATCTCTAGGGCAGGGAAAGCTTACCTAGAGTAAGGTATCCCCACCAGGCCCAGGACCCTGGGCACATCAGCTGCAGCAGCACTGGAGCCAGGACTGGTGATCTCTTCTTCGCCCTTTTTTTCCTCTCTGGCCTTTTTAATTCATCTCTTTCAACCTACTCCTTTTGCAAAACCCCCTGCCCTGTGCTTATATGGGAGATCAGGGACTAACTGGTATCAATTTCCATGCCAAGTGTGTAATTCAGTAATAAAACTTGATAAGCTTTTGCAGGCCTTCTGACTTTGTCATCCTTTACAACCATGAGTAAGTCATTTGAGGAAATTGCGTGGTTGGTTGTGTCTGAAGGGACTGCATGTCTCTCCAGGAGGCTCAGGAAGCACCTGCTGGTGGAGAGCAGGATGGCA
>JALJVW010003466.1:0-42347 GCA_024865655.1 Emberiza elegans
AATATCCCTCACTGCATCCAAGGGCTTTAGAAACTGGGTGGGTGGCCTTCCATCTTGTGGTGTCTTGGCTCAATGTTTTGTTAGGAATAGAAGGCCTGTTCATTTTCCTGTTTTCCAGCAAGCAAAGATGCTTCTGCACAAGGTTTCCTGCCCTTGTGCAGCCCTGGATGGGATTCTGACCCTTTCTGGTTTTCCACGGCTGCAGCAGCAGCAGTAGCAAAGGCGTTGCTGTCTCTTTCCTAGTTTTCGATTTCTGTGCTTTCAAGAAGTAAAAGCTCCCTTTTGCCAAGAACAACCTTGCTTGCCAATAGCAGCCAGGGAGGCAAATCAAATTCATCTTCCTCTAGCTGTTCTGTTGAAATTGGCCCATTTTAATTTGGTTGGAGTGACTTAGGAACCCCTCTGTCACTAGGAAAGTTTATGAGTTTTCTTTAGAAGATGTGGTGGTGGATGTGAGGAGAAATGAGGTTGTACACTCCAGAAATGGCCTGTCCCTCATGATCCTCTCTTTTCACAGATGACAGAACCAAGAGCCGTCTCTCCCCTTGCTCCCGCTGCTCCTGGAGAAGAAGCCAAAGAGGAGCAAAATGAGCGTTGACCAGCCGCCAGCCTCCGTCCATGGTCAGACCAGAGCATGGATTTTCTAAATTTGTAAGTGCCATTTGTGTGTGGTGCTGTCTTTAGTGCCAGGCAGAGCTGCAAGTTTTGGGCAGCCAGCACTTTGCTGTTGCAGGCTGAGGATGCTGGGTGCTGGGTCCTGCCAGGCTGGAGGGTTTCCTCTGCTTTGTTCTGACCACAGAACTTGGCCTTTGAGCTGTCATGTTGAGGCAGCAAGGTCTGGGGCATCTGGGAGAGCATCTGGCTGCTTGGCTCAGGAAGCTCCATCTCTTGGCTTCTGCAGTGCAGTGGCCAAGGGCAAAGGAGTGGTAGTGCTGGAGGTGCCAGGCCTTGGTTTCTTTGTTTTCCCTTTTTGGAAAGGTGTGTTTGGCTTGTGGAAGTCGTCTGCATTTTCCTTGAGTAGTTCTTCATTTTCAAGTCTAATTTGGGCCAAGCTGTCTTTTGGCTTTTGATAAGCTGCAAGGAGGAGGATTGTGTGGTGCATGCAGCTGTGGGGGCCATTCTTGTCCCTGAGTGGCCAAAGAAACAAAGTGTGGAGTTGCGAAGCCTTGTTGTGAGGCCAAAAGCAGAAGTGGCCAGTTTCTGTTGCTGCATATTTTAGGTGCAGTCTGCAGCTTTGCAAGTGCCTTGGAGCCTGGAGTGCATTTGAAGCTGCAAGTCCTTGAGTGGTGTCTTGTGTTGCTCGGAAGAGGAAGGCCATCTTGCCATGGTGCGGGTGTATCTGAAGTGAGATGGGCACCTTTGTGGCTGGGGGCTGCGTGGGCCAAAAGGGACGCAGGGCTGGCGGCCTTGAGCAGCTGAAGATGAGGCAGCGTGTGGCCAGGTGGCCAAGAAGGCCAAGGGCACGGTGGCCTGTGTCAGCAGCAGTGGGGCAGCAGGAGCAGGGCAGTGGCGTGGCCCTGTGCTGGGCAGCGCTGGGCCACAGCTGGAGTGCTGTGTGCACTTTTGGGGCCCTGGGAAGCAGAAAGTCCTGGGGGGGCTGCAGCGTGTGCACAGAAGGACAGGGGAGCTGGGCAAGGGGTGCAGCACAAGGCCAGTGAGGAGGTGCTGAGGGGCTTTAGCCTGGACAATGGGAGGCTCTTTGGGGACCTCAGGCAGACTTCCATCAATCCCTGCATGACAGTGCTCAGCACAAGGGCTGTTTCATGCCAAATATCCCCTCACTGCATCCAAGGGCTTTAGAAACTGGAGTGGGTGACACTTCCATCTTGTGGTGTTTGGCTCATTGTTTTGTTAGGAATAGACAGCCTGTTCATTTTCCTGTTTTTCCAGCAAGCAAAGATGCTTCTGCACAAGGTTTCCTGCCCTTGTGCAGCCCTGGATGGGATTCTGATCAAGTCTGAGTTTTCCACTTCTGTAGCAGCAGTAGCAAAGGCATTGCTGTCACTTTCCGAATTTTTGATTTTAGTGCTTTCAAGCAGTAAAAGCTCCCTTTTGCCAAGACAACCTTGCTTGCTGATAGCAGCCAGGGAGGCAAATCAACTTCATCTTCCTCTAGAGTGTTGTTGAATTGGCCCATTTTAATTTGGTGGCTGCGACTTAGAACCCCTCTGACACCAGGAAAAGTTATGATTTTTCTTTAGATGTGGTGGTAGATGTGAAAAGAAGTAAGGTTGTACATGATAGGAAATGGCCTGTCCCTCATGCTCCTCTCTTTTCACAGATGACAGAACCAAGAGCCGTCTCTCCCATTGCTCCCGCTGCTCCTGGAGAAGAAGCAAAAGAGGAGCAAACTGACGTTGATGTCCGTCAGCCTCCATCCGTGGGCAGACCAGAGCATGGATTTTCTAAATTTGTAAGTGCCAGTTGTGTGTGGTGCTGTCGTTAGTGCCAGGCAGAGCTGCAAGTTTTGGAGCAGCCAGCACTTTGCTGTTGCAGGCTGAGGATGCTGGGTGCTGGAGTCCTGCCAGGGGTGAGGGATTTCCTCAAGGCAGCGACCACAGAACTTGGCCTTTGAGCTGTCATGTTGAGGCAGCAAAGGTCTGGGGCATCTGGGAGAGCATCTGGCTGCTTGGCTCAGGGAAGCTCCATCTCTTGGCTTCTGCAGTGCTGTGGCCAAGGGCAAAGGAGGTAGTGCTGGAGGTGCCAGGCCTTGGTTTCTTTGTTTTCCCTTTTGGGAAAGTGTGTTTGGCTTGTGAAAGTCGTCTGCATTTTCCTTGAGTAGTTCTTCATTTTAGGGTCTAATTTGGGCCAAGCTGTCTTTTGGCTTTTGATAAGCTGCAAAGGGAGGATTGTGTGGTGCATGCAGCTGTGGGGGGCCATTCTTGTCCTCGTGGCCAAAAGAAACAAAGTGTGGAGTTGTGAAGCCTTCTTGTGAGGCCAAAAGCAGAAGTGGCCAGTTTCTGTTGCTGCATATTTTGGTGCAGTCTGCAGCTTTGGCAAGTGCCTTGGAGCCTGGAGTGCATTTGAAGCTGCAAGTCCTTGACTGGTGTCTTGTGTTGCTCGGAAGAGGAAGGCCATCTTGCCATGGTGCCTGGGTGTATCTGAAGTGAGATGGGCACCTCTGTGGCTGGGGAGCTGCGTGGGCCAAAAGGACGCAGGGCTGGCGGCCTTGAGCAGCTGAAGATGAGGCAGCGTGTGGCCAGGTGGCCAAGAAGGCCAAGGGCACGGTGGCCTGTGTCAGCAGCAGTGGGGCAGCAGGAGCAGGGCAGTGAGCGTGGCCCTGTGCTGGGCAGCGCTGCGGCCACAGCTGGAGTGCTGTGTGCACTTGTGGGGCCCTGGGAAGCAGAAAGTCCTGGAGGGGCTGCAGCGTGTGCACAGAAGGACAGGGGAGCTGGGCAGGGGTGCAGCACAAGGCCAGTGAGGAGGTGCTGAGGGAGCTTTAGCCTGGACAATGGGAGGCTCTTTGGGGACCTCAGGCAGACTTCCATCAATCCCTGCATGACAGTGCCCCTGTGGGGCTGTTTCACTACCAAGTATGGCCTCACTGCATCCAAGGGCTTTAGTTACTTGAGTGGCTGTCACTTCCATTTTTGGTTTGTGGGTTTCAAGGAGAAGAAGTCCAGTTCCTTTTCTGTTTTTTTCCAGCAAGGAAGGATGCTTTCGCACAAGCTTTCCTGCCCCTTTTAACCCTGGATGGGATTCTGAACCCTTTCTGGTTTTCCATGTGTACAGCAGCCATTGCAAAGAGCCTTGCCGGCTCTTTCCTACTTTTCCATTTCAGAGCTTTCAAGAAGTAATAGCTGCCTTTTGCAGAGACAACCTTGCTTGCAAATAGCAGCCGGGGAGACTATTGAATTCATAGCCTTTACCTGTTCTGTTGAATGTGCCCATTTCAGTCTGGTTGGAGTGACTTAGAATGCCACTGCTAACAAAGTTCATGAGTTCTCCTTAGAAGATGTGGCTGTGGATGGGAGGATAAATGAGGTTATATGCGCTTGGTAACGGTCTGTCCCTATGATTCTCTCTTGCCACAGGTGAGAAGAGCAAGAGCTGTGTTTCCCCCGGCTCTCTCTGCTATTGCAGAAGAAGCTGAAGAGGAGGAAAATGAGCCAGACCAGCACCGCCTTTGTCCAGCTGTGGTGACACCACAGCCTGCTCATCGTTCTAAGAGAGTAAGTGCCCGTTGTCCTTTGGCCTTTTGGCCAGCAGTCATGCAAATTGATTGTTCTTTCCCTTTCCTCACAGTCGATGACTCCTGGCTGACAGGGACAAGCTGGAGTGTCTGACTGCTTTGTTCTGTTTGACTTGAGGTGCCAGTGCTGACATCTCACCGGGCAGCCTGTGAAGACTTCCAGCCAATGTCTGGCAGTGAAGAGCCCCAGGTTTGGCATGATGCACAGGAACAGTGCCCACCACAAGTGCTCCAGGTTGAGCACATCATGGGCTCTGAACCTGCTGCTGCAGCAGCATTACCAAGAGGAAGCTCATCCATCAAATCTGAGAACTCAAGCTCAGGCAGTTACTTCATCTCCCTGGAACAGGAGACCGAGGAGAAGTACCTGGAGATGCTGGGTACGTCTGGGGTGTTTCTTGTCTGAGGGACAGTGTGTTGTGTGCAGGTGTCAGCAGAGCTGTACCAAATGCTCCTCCTGAGTTTGCTGTCACAGGGCCATTTAGGACTCCCCAGAGGAAGTGCTGTGCTCCGAGGCAGCCAGAGAGCGCTCTGGGTGCTCCTGCTGCCTCTGAGGGCACCTTGCACTGGCTTGGCTTTGCCTGAGCTTCCCTCTCTGCTAAAGGCTGAAGCAGGGATAGTTCTTGCATCAGCAGAAGGCTGGGACCTAGCAAATGATCTAGGCAAGTCCTGTGTGCTAGTGGCCAAACTCAACTGAATTTTTAGTTTCCTAAATTCTTCTTAGACTCCTGACTTCCAACCAGTCATCAGAGCAAAAAAAACTTCATAGAAATGGACTGGTTTTGGAGTTTTGTCTTTTTGGTTGGGGATTTTTTTTGGGGGGTTGGGGTTGTGGTTTTTTGTGGGGGCTTTTTTTTTTTTTTTTTGTTTCTGTGGGGTTTTTTTTGTGTTTTGGGATTTTTTTAGGGTGATGGTTTGTGGGGCTTTTTTTTTGGTGGAGTTGGTTTTACTCCATCCTGAAAGAGCCTTTCTGCCCCAAGTGTTACTGATGGCATTTTAAGGACTGTTACTGTTATGACTACTACATTTGCAGTTTATTTTCATGAGAATGCTGTCTTTTTTTCTCAATAAGAACTACTTTGAAAGAACATAAGGTTACAGGACAAATAGAGAGCTCGAGGTGTTTTTCCATGTGCCCCCAAAGGAAAAGGCGATATTTTCACAACATCCTTTATATAATCTTCTAGTTTTATGCTTATCAAGATGTGTCCAAGAGACACATCCAAGTGGCATGGTCAGATAAAAGTGTACTGCAGGCATTTCTCAGGAGAGAGCCTCCAGCCCAGCCATGGTATATTCCTCAGATCCATGGCCCCTTTCCATAGCTGATTCCCACTCTTTCCCATCCCTGTTAGGAGCCATTGGCCCAAGCCCTGCTCAGATCAGTCTCTAGGAAAACACATCAAGTCCTTTGTGATTCTGCAGCACAACCCAATCAATCTGCTTCTTGCCCGGAACAGCTGCCAGTGCTGTGCTCTCAGATAAGACCTGGTGGGGCTGAGACCAGAGCCCAGGGGATTCTGTGTCTACCATCACCTGTTGGGACAAAAAGGGCACTGATCCACACCTCGGTGTGGCTGATCTCAAAGCCCATCCTCTTGTGTCCTCAATGGGGGCAACAGCTTGTAAGGGGGCTCAGGCTGGCTGTGGCTTCTTCCCACTGCTTGTCAGGGCTCATGCTTGGGCTTTGCCAGCCTTGTTGTGGTCGCTGCCCTGTCCCTGAGGGCTGCTGGGACTGCAGAGGCTGGAGCCTTCCCTTAGCTGGGGGGGCATCTTTGAGCTCAGCCTGCTCATAAACAGGTCAGGGTCCTGATGCTGAAAGGCCCCTTGGGATTGGTTATAGCATGAGCTGCTCTGGTTTACAAATGGAAAGGCATTCTTTTGGCAAATTGCTGAAAGGTAGAGAAGATGTCCTTCTCTCCTGGGAATGCATCTCCCCGTGCTTTGTTTCCTGTCAAGAGAACTCTTCAAAGGACTGTACAAAATCAGTCTCTGTGCCAGCCATCTGCACTGCAGGGCTGCCTATCCTGCTGCTGTTGTGCTTGTTGTTATTGTTACCACCATCTCTAGAGGACTGGCAGGGCAAAAATCCCAGCAAGATTAAGAAACCTGGATAAATGAGCCAGGTTTTCCTGTGATGGAAAGGTCCTGCACATAAAGATGGAGGTGTTGACGGTCTCATTGGTCCTCTTCCTGCATCCTTCTAGGAGCCAGAGGAATCCTGTGAAGCACTGAGCTTGCAAAGTCATGGTTCATTGTTTTGTGTTGATTTGTTTTTTTCCCCCTTGAGCAGCATCCATTTGTAACATTTGCTGAGCCTGCGTCCAGCCTGGTGCCGCTGATTGTTTCAGTGAAGAAGAGGAAGGAGACAAGGAGGTGACAAAATCACATCAGGACCATTTATTCCTCAAGCAGCTTAGAGTAGGATTGTAGGTTAGGACTAGGATTAGGATTAAGAGATTAGGATTAGGATTACGATTAAGTTAGGGTTAGGGTTAGAGTAGGATTGTCTAATAGGACTGCAGAGTAGGATTGGAAATAAATAAAGTTTCTGGAACCACAACTAACCTTGAAGATTCCCTTCTCACTCTGTGAATAAGCTCAAGAATTCCTTCTGAATTGTCTGTTGTTTCTTAAAAGTGGAAAGTGACATAGTGTCTTTGGCATGGTGTGAAAGTGGGGAAGAATCTTCTTCATTCATCCTCTCCAGTCCACACTGCCTTTGAAATATGGCCCACTGGTCTGTTTCTGGCCAGCTTTGGTACTTGTATTTGAGGCAGAAAGAAAAGTGGCATTTGAGGAAAAACCAAAGAAGAATGGGGCAGCCCAAACATCCTGTGCAGATGCAGGCATTGAGCTATGACTCGAGAGCATTTGGGCTCCTGCCACTTGGATTTAGATCCCTAAATGCAATCTCTTTGGCTGGAGGAGAGCCTTGCTCAAGTGAGAAAGCAGAAGGATCAGAGAGGGGGCTCGGGAAGGGCTCCTGTGGTGCAGAGCTGTCAGCGCCTGTGAGGTGAGAGCGGGCCCGGCCTTGGCCGGGCTGGAGCCCCAGCAGAGCCCCGGCAGAGGCCGGAGCAGGCTGAGCCCCGGCAGAGGCAGGCTGGAAGGAGGCCCTTGGAGCTGCAAGAGGCAGCAGCCGGGCCCTGGGTGCCTGTTCCTGGCAGCGGGCGAATCCTCCGCTCTCAGAGCCCAGGTGGCAGCTGGCTGCTCCCGAGGGGAAGCGCAGCCGTGCTGGGCACAGCCCAGCCTGGAGGCATTGGCCGTCTGCAGTGTGCCCAGGAGCAGAGAAAGGCCAAGGGCAGCCGAGGGGCCGCTGGGCTGGCTGAGGATTCCTCCTCTTCTGCCGGCTGCCCTGCAACTGCTGGCAAAGGTCAGCAGTGTGTGCAGCACTCTGGGCACCGGGGCAGGGAGCCGGGCTGCTCGGCAGGCTGGAGCACAGGGCAGCCTCCTCCAGGCCCGGCACTTCTGCCAGGGGAAGCCAGGCCAGCGTGAGGCAGGGACAGCTTGGCAGGGCACATCTGCAGGAGCCAGCGCCTCACGCAGCTCTGGGAGGAAGCGCCTGCAATCCTGCAGTTCTGCACTGAGCCAGAGCCAAGGTGTGAGCTGCAGAGTGTTTGGCAGAAATATTCAGGCCCACCAGGCCAGCCTGCTTTGTGCTCTCTGGCACACAGCAAGCGCTGTGCAATGCAGCTCTGAGCTGCTGGGAGAGAGGGAGTTGAGGATGTGCCTGAGGCTTGTGCTTGAGGAGTGAACTGATTTGGAAGGCGGCAGAAGGGTTTCAGTAGGCAATTTGTATTTTCTTCATTAATTTCTGTAAGAAAGTCAAAATGTGTTGCACACAGGTACGGTTATTAGAAAAGAAAGGCCTTATAAAATCAGGCAATCAGGCCTTGCTATGGTCAATTCCCAGCTGGCCTGTTCCATCTTCTACATGCTGCCAGCTAACTTCCCATGGGAAAAATCATGAGTGCAGTTAGCACAACAAGCTGTTATGCTAAGAAAACTGTTTGCATCTGTAACAAACAAGAAATCTGTCCCATGAGCATCCACAAAAGAAAAATGTAATCACCTGTGTAAGAGGGAGTCTTAAAAAGAGAGAGTCTTAGCATGTACACATCAACACAACTTCTAAGCAACAAATTGTGTTGCAGGAAACTACCAGCCAGTTGGAGTTGAACACAAGGTCTGTGGAAATAGTATAAAAATGAGTTATGTGAATAAAGAATTGGCTTTCCCTGCATGAAGGAACTGAGTCCCGGCTGCTTTATTGACACAGCAATGTGGCTTCACTCAGCAAGAGCACTTGCAGGGTGTATAGATGAAACGCTTGTGTTTGATTCTCAGAAAAGAAAGGAGAGGGGTTAGGTGTAACAAACAGGGTATTGTCTTGTGAATTCCTTTAGCTTTAACAGGAGTGCTGAACCCTGTATTCCCCCATTGCAATGATTACGTGGCTGATTTGGCCTTGAGAATAAGGAGAGTGGTCCTGCTAAGAAGGTAGCTGGAATGCATTCAAAGAAAAGAAAGTGTTTATAGGAGGCTCTTGACCACCAAAGGAGAGTTTGAGCAATGGGAATATTTCCCAAATGACTGTGTCAGGAACTGGAGTCGTGTCCCAGGCCCTGCCATATGTGATCCATGCTTGAGCAGGTTGACAAGACAATGAAGAAAAGGGTCTTGTTTAACAGGTGGGACCTTGACCCTTGAAAGAGAAACAATGTATTGGTCAATCGGTGGGCAGTCAGGCTGTGCAAGGGGAACAGTGCATAATGGAGCCCTTGGTGGCAGGGAGTCATGGAGTCATCCTGAGCCACCATCTCACAGCCAGCCACGTGTGAGCTGATGCTGTAACTGGGAGAATTCCACTCCTGAGCAAGAGATACAAGGCCTGGTTCTGAGCTGGAAGGGTGAGAAGGATGAGCTGCACCCTGTTTTGATCCAGGGGATGTCCTGGAAGTGCACTGCCTACCTGCCCCCACTGCCGAGCACCACGCTCCATCTCCTTCTCCTACTCAGCGGATTTTTGGGAATCCAGGGGTTGGTATGTATTATTTGCTACTGCAACTAATGGAATAAATTTGCTCTGCAAGCTCAATTGTGTCTTAGGTTCTTTTGTGCTTGGGCCTCCTCCTGAACCTGTGGCAATGACCACCAGGGACCTACAGGACACTCCTACTCTGATGTCAATAAATTCTGAGTAGTGGCTGAAATATGTCAATAAATTTGGGGTAATGTTTAGCTTGGGAGTTTCAGCAAAGTCTTAAATATGTCTTAGTTCCATGGACACAAAGTAGTGGGAGGGATTGCTGGGTGTGCAGGGTTTAGGGAAGTGATTCCCTATGCACCCAGCCCTGAAATGAAGTAATGCCTCCTTCCTAACCCTGAGCTGGCAGCAGGGATCAGGCCCTGCTTGGTAGCTTTCATTTTGGCAGCTCCTGTTAGCAGCTAAGAAAGGTCAAAATGAAACCTTTTCCAGCTGTTTCCCTCTGGTTGATCTTTTTAGGCACCAAAGCTCTGTGGCAATCGTGGCCTGAGTGTGTGCAGAGCAATGCAGCCCCCACAAAGCCCTTGGTTTCCCCACAAGTTGCCAGTTTGACTGCTTGCAAAGGGGAAGAAAGGCAGAGATGTACATGCACAGGAGTCCTGGACATGTCCAATAAATGTGCAAATATATGGGAAGATTTGTTAGGATTGATTTCTGCTGTTGATGCCAACAGTGCCTTCTCTCCTGGTTCTGTGTGTTCTAGATGAGTAACGTAATGGTTGGCTCTGACAATTAAGAAGTAGATGTTATGTGGACGTTCAAATGTGTAGTGATGATATTGTAATATATCCTCCCATAGTCCTCTTTCCCATCCCCCTTGTAATCACCTTTGGGAGTCAGGGCATTTGGGGAGGGCTGGATTGTGACCAGCAGGCAGGGTGTAACAACACCTGACCTCCAGTCAAGGTGCAAGAAAGTAATCTCCACCAATGGACAGCAGAGAAAGAGTTGACTGACAAAACTTTTGGACATGCTAAGGGTATAAAAGGCAGAGCATCCCTTTTGTCAATGAGCACATGGCTGCCAGTCACAGAGACTCCCAGTGCTGCAATTTTTCCTTATTCATTCCTTTGTTAATGTTTAATAAACCTTTAAAATGTTAAAAGTGAGAGTCCTTTCTCACATGTGCAATGCCTTGGGCCATTTTCTTGGTCTGGTTTCCTTTGCTTTGTGTCCCATCTGAGTGCTCAGTTGGGATACAGGCTGTAGGTGCTTTGGGCACTCTTGGAGTTCCTCTTGGATCCCTTGAACAACAGGGTTTGTTCCACAAGGGGAATTTGTGCTGCTTTGTGACAGAGGAGAACTTCCCAGCCTCTTTTGTGTTTGCTGTAGGGAAGGTTGGTTAGTGCTTTGCATAAACTCACAGACCAACATGGAGCGTTTGCTTTGTGATGTCAGGGCATGGTTGCCACATTGTCGTAGTGACATCAGAAGGTTGCCTTGGTGCACAGAAGGCCTGAGTGTCAGAGCAGCCCTAGCGCTTGCTCAGTTCAGGAGAATCCTCCTGGCTGGCACCTTTGTCAGTGGGCTGTGCAGCACTGACAGGAGCCTTGTATTTTCTAGGTAACAGCCTGTCCCTGTTCCCCTGGCTCTCTCTCCTATTGCAGAAGAAGCTGGAGAGGAGGAAATTGAGCCAGACGAGCACTGCCTTTGTCCAGCCATGGTCACACCACAGCATGCTCATCATTCTAAGAGAGTAAGACCCTGTTGTGGGGGCTGCTGCCTTTAGTGCAAGGCAGAGGTGCCAGTTTCTGAGCAGCCAGCACTTGCTGAGTCTGGCCGAGGATGCTGAGTGCTGGAGTCCTGCAGGATGTAGATATTTCCTGCAGGCAGTGACAGCTCGAAATTGGCCTTTGACCTGTCCTGTTGGGGCAGTGCAGAGCTGGGGGCTCCAGCGGAGCTTCTGCTGCTTGGGCTCAGGAAGCTCCATCCCTGGGCTTCTGCGGTGTTAAAGCCAAGGCGCATGGTGCAGTGCTGGAGGTCAAAATGCTTTGTTGGTTTTGTTTCCCTTTTTGGAAAGGTGTCTTTGGCTTTTGGCAGTGTTCTGCAGTTTTCTTGAATCGTTCTTCACTTGTAGAATTACTGTTGGCCCAACTGCCTTTTGGCTTTTTTGAGAAGCTGCAAACAGCTGAAGGGGCAAGATTCTGCTGATCTGCTTTGGAGAAGAAACCAAAGAGGAGGAAACTGAGGTGGATGACCACCAGCCTCCCATCAGTAGTTCCACCAGACATGGATTTTCTGGAATTTGTAAGTGCCATTTGTGTGTGGTGCTGTCTTTACTGCAAGGCAGAATTGCAAGTTTTGGAGCAGCCAGCACTTTGCTATTTCAGGCTGAGGATGCTGGGTGCTGGAGTCCTGCCAGGAGCGAGGGATTTCCTCCAGGCAGCGACCACAGAACTTGGCCTTTGAGCTGTCATGTTGAGGCAGTAAAGGGATGGTGCATCTGGGAGAGCATCTGGCTGCTTGGCTCAGGGAAGCTCCATCTCTTGGCTTCTGTATTGCTATGGCCAAGGGCATAGGAGGTAGTGCTAGAGGTGCCAGGCCTTGGTTTCCTTGTTTTCCCTTTTTGAAATGTGTCTTTGGCCTGTTAAAGTGGTCTGCCATTTCCTTGTGTAGTTCTTCACTTGTACAGTCTCTTTTGGGCCAGCTGTCTTTTGGCTTTTGATAAGCTGCAAAGGGAGGATTGTGTGGTCCATGCAGCTGTGGGGGGCCAATCTCGTCCCACGTGGCCAAAGAAACAAAGTGTGCAGTTGCGAAGCCTTCTTGTGAGGCCAAAAGCAGAAGTGGCCAGTTTCTGTTGGTGCATATTTTGGTGCAGTCTGCAGCTTTGGCAAGTGCCTTGGAGCCTGGAGTGCATTTGAAGCTGCAAGTCCTTGACTGGTGTCTTGTGTTGCTCGGAAGAGGAAGGCCATCTTGCCATGGTGCCGGGTGTATCTGAAGTGAGATGGGCACCTTTGTGGCTGGGGAGCTGCATGGGCCTAAAGGACGCAGGGCTGGCGGCCTTGAGCAGCTGAAGATGAGGCAGCGTGTGGCCAGGTGGCCAAGAAGGCCAAGGGCACGGTGGCCTGTGTCAGCAGCAGTGGGGCAGCAGGAGCAGGGCAGTGAGCGTGGCCCTGTGCTGGGCAGCGCTGCGGCCACAGCTGGAGTGCTGTGTGCACTTGTGGGGCCCTGGGAAGCAGAAAGTCATGGAGGGGCTGAAATGGTGCCTGCTGTATCTGAAGTCAAATGGGAACTCTGTGGCTGGGGAGCTGCGTGGGTTAAAATGCTGCTCAGAATTCTCAGTTGACAAAAGAGGGAGAAGAAACACCTTGGTCCTCCTCCATATACTGAGGTGGTCATAGAAAGTATTGGTTCACTGTTTTTTTTGGTTTGTTTTTTTTTTTTCCGGTGGACAGCATCCATATGTAACTTCAGCCAAGCCAGCGTCCATCCTGGCTCAGTGAAGAAGAAGAACCCTAACCCTAAACCATAACCCTAAACCCTAACCCTTACCCTAATCCTAAACCTAAGCCTAAACCTAACCCGAAGCCTAAACCTAAGCCTAAACCTAAGCCTAACCCTAACCCTAGGAAATGAGAACATGACAATCATGTCAAGATGTTATCTCTGTTACCAACTTGGAGTAGGATTGTAGAGTAGGGTTGTTGAAGAGTTTTGTAGAACAGGGTTATAGTTTAGGGTTGTAATTAAATAAAGTTTCTGAAACATCAACTCATTTGGAAGATTCTGCTTCTTCTGACCCCTTCAAAAAATTCAGTATTTCCTTCTCAATTACCAGTTGTTTTTTATTGGTGCTAAGTCCCACTTACAGCTACTTTTGTATGGTTTCAAAAGTGAGGAAGGCTCTTCTTTATTCATCCTCTCCAGACCACACTGCCTTTGGAATATGACCCACTGGCTGGTTATGGCACAGCTGTGGAATTTCTAGTTGAGGCAGAAAGGGCAATGGCATTTGCAGGAAAAACCAAAGGAGGAGTGGAGCAGCCCAGACAGCCTGTGCAGATGCAGGCATTGAGTTGTGACTGGAAAGCATTTGGGCTCCTGCCACTTGGATTTGGATCCCTAAATGCAATCTCTTTGGCTGGAGGAGAGCCTTGCTCAAGTGAGAAAGCAGAAGGATCAGAGAGGGGGCTCGGGAAGGTCTCCTGTGGTGCAGAGCTGTCAGCGCCTGTGAGGTGAGAGCGGGCCCGGCCTTGGCCGGGCTGGAGCCCCAGCAGAGCCCCGGCAGAGGCCGGAGCAGGCTGAGCCCCGGCAGAGGCAGGCTGGAAGGAGGCCCTTGAGCTGCAAGAGGCAGCAGCCGGGCCCTGGGTGCCTGTTCCTGGCAGCGGGCGAATCCTCCGGCTCCCAGAGCCCAGGTGGCAGCTGGCTGCTCCCGAGGGGAAGCGCAGCCGTGCTGGGCACAGCCCAGCCTGGAGGCATTGGCCGTCTGCAGTGTGCCCAGGAGCAGAGAAAGGCCAAGGGCAGCCGAGGGCCGCTGGGCTGGCTGAGGATTCCTCCTCTTCTGCCGGCTGCCCTGCAACTGCTGGCAAAGGTCAGCAGTGTGTGCAGCACTCTGGGCACCGGGGCAGGGAGCCGGGCTGCTCGGCAGGCTGGAGCACAGGGCAGCCTCCTCCAGGCCCGGCACTTCTGCCAGTGCTGACATCTCACCGGGCAGCCTGCAAACACTTCCAGCCAATGTCTGGCAATGAAGGACCCCAAGGCTGGCATGAGGCACAGGAACAGTGCCCACCACAAGTGCTCCAGGTTGAGCACATCATGGGCTCTGAACCTGCTGCTGCAGCAGCATTACCAAGAGGAAGCTCATCCATCAAATCTGGGAACTCAAGCTCAGGCAGTTCCTTCATTCCCTGGAACAGGAGACTGAGGAGAAGTACCTGGAGATGCTGGGTACGTCTGGGGTGTTTCTTGTCTGAGGGACAGTGTGTTGTGTGCAGGTGTCAGCAGAGCTGTACCAAATGCTCCTCCTGAGTTTGCTGTCACAGGGCCATTTAGGACTCCCCAGAGGAAGTGCTGTGCTCCGAGGCAGCCACAGAGCGCTCTGGGTGCTCCTGCTGCCTCTGAGGGCACCTTGCACTGGCTTGGCTTTGCCTGAGCTTCCCTCTCTGCTAAAGGCTGAAGCAGGGATAGTTCTTGCATCAGCAGAAGGCTGGGACCTAGCAAATGATCTAGGCAAGTCCTGTGCTAATGCCATTTAGCTAATGGCTAAACTGAACAGAATTTTTAGTTTCCTAAATTCTCCTTAGACTACATCACCACAAGCACATTTCTTTCCTTGAGGATTCACACCAGCTTTACAGGCTTTCTGGAAGAAGGACTTTGCTATACAAACTAATTTCAAGGGTTAATAGATGAAAGGCATCTCTGCAGTGCTTGTTGGTCCTTTAGCACACACATGCCATAGAACAAAACTCATCAAGTTTTTTCTCCTCTTCTGAAAAACAATGCAAATTGGAAGGAAAGAAAGGAAGTTCATCAGTTAATCCCCAGTTAGGGAAACAAACATTTAGAATTGCATCTTCAGCACAGACACATTAAGATGCCTGCACAAATGTACTGGGATGAATGCCTGCTTGGGCACACAGGAGCCACCTGCAGCTCTGTCTCTCAGCAGCCTGAAAATTTCTGCTTCCCATTTTGCAGCAAAAACAAAAAAATTGTCACGGTCAGAAGAAGGAGAGGTGCTGTCCCTGTTGTCACCCTCTGCTCCTTTGGCTACTCAAGCCAATACATTAGTGGTAGGCCCATCCCCAAAAGTGCCAGGAAACACTGGGAGATTTTGATTCAGGCTCTCCACATCACCAGGCTCTGGCTGGGTGATGTGGACAATGTGGCTTGAGTGGGGCTGGGAAACACAGTCACTGAGTGTTTCAGCAGCAAAGGGTTCAACAAAAAGGCCGAGAGGGCAGAGCTGCCCCCAGCGTGGCCCAGAGCAAAGCCCATCCTCTGTGTCCTCCTCCTCAACCTGCCAGGGGGGCTCAGCTGCTGGCTGTGGCTTCTTGGCGGCTGCCTCTCAGGGCTCTGTGGGGCTCCAGGGCTTGTTGTGGGGGGGGCGGGGTCCCCCAGGGCTGCTGGGACTGCAGAGGCTGGAGCCTCCTTAGCTGGGAGGGGCATCTTTGGGCTCAGCCTGCTCATAAACAGGTCAGGGTCCTGATGCTGAAAGGCCCCTTGGGATTGGGCGGCTCCATGAGCTGCTCTGGTGCCCAAATGGAAAGGCATTCTTTTGCACAAACACGGCCGAGAAGGGTCCTGCCCTGGGAATGCATCTCCCGTCTTTGTTTCCTGTCAAGGGCCCTTCAAAGGACTGTACAAAATCAGTCTCTGTGCCAGCCATCTGCACTGCAGGGCTGCCAGCCCTGCTGTTGTGCTGTTGTTGCCTCTGTTACCGGGCCGGGCCATCTCACGAGGACTGGCAGGCAAAATCCCAGCAAGATGAAGAAACCTGGATAAATGGGCCAGTTTTTTCTTGTGCCCTGCCCTGCACATAACCGCCCGGTCCATTGGTCCTCTTCCTGCATCCTCAGGGCACAGGAATCCTGAGAAGAACGTCTTGCAAAGTCATGGTTCATTGTTTTGTGTTGATTTTTTTTTTCCCCGAGCAGCCATCCGGCCTGAGCCACAGCTCCCGCCCGTGTCTCCATGGCCGCGGCTGCTCGGCACAAGGGCTGAGCACAAAAGCGCCAGCAGCAGCTCCTCACGGGCCCAGGTTTATAGTAGGATTCCGAGGCCCGCCCTGATTAGGAGATTCCAGCCCTGAGGGCTCGGCGTCCCAATGCATTAGAGGGGACAGTCAGAGGACTGTAGCTGAGCTCAGCCCACGGTGACACCACCAAGTCACCAATGGAAAATTCACCAAATCCTCATCAGGTTTTTGTGAAAAAATTTTGGTATTTTTTCTCCAAATTTTCCTACCCTGTTAACAGCAGCCTCTGTGCAGAACTGACTCTAAAGTATCAGCAAAGCAGGCAGAAACAACAATGCATTTGGAATCCTGTGGCTCAGGAATTCTTATGCCAGAGCCCTGCCTGTGCTGGAGAGCATTTTATGGATTCAATGTCAGCAGGAGAGCCTCTCTTTCTGTGCAAAAACTAGTGAGCAGTGGAATTTTTTTTTGCCTAAGAGCTCCTGAGAAGCAAATGTTGTGCTGGGATTCTCATGACGGTATCCATTAAGTTCATTGCTGGGAAACAGTAAGGCCGGGCAGGTAGCAGAGCAGCTGGGAGCTGGTCACCCCTGCAAAGGGCTGGTGTATGATGTGGGAAAACCATGTTCCAGGACTGGCGAGCAGGGTAAATGTGCTTAAGGTGCTGCAGGTGAGGTTTGGGTTCACTTAGAGAGTAGTCAGGGGTGGTGAGCACTGGCATATCCAGCTGCAGTCCCCATCCAGGTCCCTTTCAGTGGTGGCTTTAGGGTGTCTGCAGCTCAGACCCAGAGTGCCATGGGGGGCTCCTGTGGCTGCCTTTGCACTCAGGGTGAGGAGGCCCAGGAGCCCCTGAGGCCGGCAGCAGGGACCAGAGCTGGGGCTTGGGGCCTGGCAGGTGTGGCTCTGGGGGCTGTGACATGCCAGGGCATGGGTCACCGTCACTGCCCTCCAAAGCTCTGGCTAGCTCTGTGATGCTGCAGAGACAATGGCAAGAGTAGGGAACTGGCTAGACTAGGGGTTTTGCCTAAGCCAGAAACTCTAGGCCAAATGCCCAGCAGTAGAAACCCCTGGAGGACTGAGTGAAGGAGGCAGAGAAAGCTCTTCTGCAGTGTAAAGGGCAGGAAATTCATCAGGAAAGGTGGGGGGAATGCTTACACAACAGAACTACCAAAGAGAACAAAACTTGAAAAAACCTCCAGCCCCCCTGTGCATGGGTTTTTAAAGTCTTTCAAAGTAGGGGGTGGACACCATATAGTAACCAATAAGCGACTCTCAGGGTGTGGTTTTGAGGGCTACAACAAATCAGAATAGGGGAGGAAAGAGGATTGGGATAGGGATTGGATCTTAGGGTGAGGGACAGGGAACCTTCTGGAACAAAGGGTAGGGTTTGGGCTGATGGATGGGGCAAAGGGGCCGGGTTGCCTTGACAGACAGGGAAAAATCTGGTGAGGAGGGAGGGGATTCCTTGAGGGACACTTGGGTAGGAGGGCATAACGCAGGGGAGACACTAACTGTAGTAACTCGGGGAACGCTTGAACATGCCACAAGCTAACAGGACATTTGACTCAGAAACTAACACACTGCAACACAGAAATTCAGGCTTTCAGCAGCTGAGAGGTGGCACTATTAGAACCCGCAGCAGCTGGTGAAAGCCATCTCTCTCCCTCAGGTTCTTGCTGTGTGGGAAGGTGCTGTGAGTTGTGGTGGCTGCACTCCCCCTTTGCTGGGAGGATGATCTGCACCAGGGGAGAGCAGAAAGCTGCCGTGGTGAGCAGAACATGCTCAGAGCATTACAGTTCAGAGAATGGCACTGCCCCTGAAGGGCAAAAAGCTTGAAAGCATATAATTCTGTGCAGAACCGTTGCACAAATTTTCTCTTCTAGAACGTGCTCATTTTTGTATTCTGTAGATGAATATTCTGGGTTTTATAGAATACGTGGGTTTTTTTCTTAAGGTTTTTAGGAGAACTCTCAAGTTTATTTCTATTTGCATTTGACATCCAGCATGTATACAGATTTTTTTTTTTTCATTTTTCCTTAGTAAATACTTATGGAAAAAAATACCTAAGCATTTTTTAATCTTATGGGATATTGTGATTAAAACACAGAGAGAGGGGAAACAGTATTAAAGTCTTTTACAACAGAACATATAATAAGGACTGCAGAACTGAGTAATTCCTCCAAGGGCAGAATTAGCAAGATATATTACCAAGAATACCTGCTAAGATACTTCCTTAAATCAAGGGAAATATGACCTGCAGCCATATAAAGTACAGCCAAAGCAAATGAAAACCTTTGGAAAAGGGGGAATTTTGCCAGTGGCATCAGTCTGTCTGGATAACTGAGGGATGCCCATCAATATTGCACTACATTCCTCAATATTTGCATTGTCTTTTCTGCCACTTTCTCTGAAGTGAATAAGCTGCAGTTGTTTACCATTAACTTAAGCTCTTAGGGCAATTATCAAGCACCAAAAATGTTTTTTTTTTTTTGTAGCTGAGCAGGACTTGAGTTTCCCAAATCTTCTACAAAGCAGAAGGGAACCACACAGTTACTTGTGCTAATGTTAATGAAGGGTTTCATGAAAGCAGGTGAATGAGAGCATTGCACTATAAAACTTCCACATTCAAGAAAACAGGAGTCCATTAGAATGAAACATATAAGGCTGGCATAACATCAGAACAGGATAAAAAGAAATTACTAGGCTGGAAGTGATGCATCAGAAATGAAGTGTATCATTGTTGATACATCTGCATGCATTTGCAAGCTAAAACAGAAAAAGAAGAGCAGAGACAGAAAGGAATGAAGGTTTTAAAATTGCACTGTGCAGAAGAGACACACGAACCACCAGTGTGAACACAGCTGGGAGATTCAGCTTGGAGACGGATTAGAGTGGAATCCATTCACTGAAGGTCTCTGATGTACACAAGTGCAAAGACTGAGGAAAAAAGGAGAAAAGATTAATTTCTGAAAGCTTTTTAGATTCCTGGAAGCATTGTCTAGAGATCTAAAAATCGAAGGCCTCAGAGAATCTGAACCTAAAACATCCCCAAATGGATTGATAAAGTATGATGTGCACATCTCTGCTGTTTTCAGAGTCAATGAAATTGACAATGAGTGTCTGGAAATTAGGAATGCCCACCCAGATTTTATCTCCATTACTTAAAGAAAACCTTAATAAGGCATTTAGGAACTGAACACTGATATTCTCACCCTGCTCTATTTACTTTACGTTTGAATACAGGCTGGTAGAAGGAGAGATCTGGCTTTAATTTCTCCACAAGTTACCTGTTGCACTTTCAGGTTAGGAGTAGGAATAAAATTCAGCTAATCCCTCTCTCTATCCATGAATATTCCACTAGTGAACTGACATACAGAAACATCCTTTTTCTCTTTTGTACCTTCCTAAATGGTGCCCAATGAACAGGACACTGTCATAAATCTCACAGAAAATCACTGAAATTGCTGAAATTAACACTCAATTCCATGATAAAAGCTTCTGAGAAAAGGCTTGGCAGGATCCCTGAACAAACTGAAACTTGGAATAGAAACATGCATTTCAGCACTGATCAAGGGGAAAGAAAAAGAAATGCTGTAAAAATTCCAAGTGGAAGGTAAGGAGAAAGACAGGAAGCACAGACAGAACAAGGCCCTGTCAGACCTGTGGAAGGTAACTTTGTGCCCCAGCACTGTTGGAGGACGTTCCCTGTCATTGGTGCAAGCAGCTGGAGACATAAATACTGATCGATTTGGGGGCCTGAGAGAAGTGAACAGCTCACCACAGCCTGGTCCACTGGGCTGCTTTTTCCTTCTGACCCTCCTGGGGAGGCTCTAAGGTTTCCTCTTCCCTGATGGAAGTGCAGCTGCTGCCAAGGGAAACGTCCCCATCCTCACTCAGTGTTCCCTTTGCTTGCCAGATGTCCCATCTGCTGTCCCTGTCCAGGAGAGCTGCTCTGTGCGGGAGGAGGAGACCGAGGGAGAGCCTGGGAACATGGGCGGCTGCAATCCCTCCTGATCTAGGGCTGTTTATGGATGTGTAGAGTTAGACTTGGATAGTTACAAGTGTAGGGATATTTACATACACTGACTGATATTTGTATAGGGATATTATGTATGTATATTGTTATATTGATGCATGTATATTCATCTGTTTACATTGTAGTTATATTTACATACTTGTACAGCTCTGTAGCTGTGCATTTCTATTGCTGGGGTTGTATGGATTTTTATATTGGTCCATTGATATTTGTGTATTTCTAGACAGGTTTGTTTTGTTTGTATTATATTGTCATATGTCATGAAATATGTAATGCATGTTTACATCTCTATATTGTTATGCCTATATATGGATTTACTTCTATTTAATTATGTATGGAGTTGTATAGTTCTAAAATTCTATTTATTTAGTTTTGGATCTGAGATTCTTTCGAGATGGATATTGATGTTTCTGTATTTGTATATGGGCTGTATGGTTGTAGTAATAAGTAATAAATATAATTGTTAAACTTCAATTCAGTAACTTCAGTATTTTGTGTACAGTGAGTTGTTGCAGAGGGCTGCAATAAAGTAATTTTTTTTTCTCTGATGTTGATATCTGTATATATTTACATAGCACAATTCTCACAATAAATTAGATTTTAATCATAACTTGATATTTCTGTGTTTCTATATTGATAGCATGGGTTGTTCAATTTAAAATAAATTTCATTTTTAAAGATAAGTTAATGTTTGTGTATTTGTACATTAGTAGTGCGGGTGTAACTATCTGCAATAAATGCAATATTTCAACTGAAGTGCAGATTTGTGCTACCCAAAGCCATGAGCAGATGTAAATGCTGGAGGATTTTGGCCATGCAAATCTCCAGCCATGCCCGGCACCTGCCCCACCTGCACTCCGGCTGGGCAAGGGAAGCGCAGATTTGGGCTGGCAGCAGAGCCCCACGTTGGCTCAGAACTCGCTGCAGAGGCCTGCTGAGAAAACTCCCGGACTCCACTGAGCGCAGAATCCAAGCAGGAGCCACCCGGGGAGGACAAATCCACCCCTCATGCCACAGGCAGCTCTTTAGGAAGAGCTCCCAAGTGTCCCTCTGAAGCTCATCCCAGAGACCAGAAGCCAGCAGGGATCCTGAGCCAGCTCCGCTGCCTTTGGCAGCACTTTGGCAAATGAGCTGCAGCAAGGGGGAGGCAGCAGTGACTGTGACTGCTGCAGGCTGGGGATGAAGGAAGGGCCATGGACACAAATGCTGAGATGCCCCAAAATCCAGAAAGAGGCTGGAGAACTGGGAATCAGCAAGTTCTGACAGCACTGAAAGGATGGAAGCCCTTTGTGTGAAGTTCCCTGGAGGAACTGACAGGGAGTTTCTGCTAGGATCAGCAGTAGCAGAAAGCGAAAATGTACAAACACTAGCAGATGATCCATGTGCCCCACAAGCAATGGCTTAAAAATGATCTCATATATTCCCTACATTATATTATATTGCATTAATCAAGATATATAATATGCATGAAATTTAATGCACATATATTTTTGGACAATTTTATTTTTTGATATATATTTTCCTTTAAGATATATATTTGAAATAGTCTTCCAGCTTGGAAGAGTGAAGATGTACAGCAGTGCAAAACCTTCTGCCCACACAGCAGTCAGACCCCGGGCGTGTGCATGCACACCCACCCACTGTGCTTGCTCTTCTCAGCATCTTGGGGCTGCTGTTTGCACAGAACTGGGATGAATTGAACTCGACAGAGCCACGAGTGGGGTGTCCAGTTTGTCATGAACACTCATGTGGCAACAAACAACACAGAGCTCTCAAATCACATTATCACAGGTCATTTCATTCTTGCTGGGCACTGAGAAACTCTTAAAAGCACCAAAGACACAGAAAAGAGGTGGAAAAAACTGGCATCATGCTACTGCTGGTATCCTCCTGGAGGAAAATCTCTTGGGTTTCTTAAGGTCGTAGCTTTCCAAAAACTAGGAAAACTGCTCAGCACCGGTAGCCCAACTGTGAATGGTTTTCTTGACTTGGCAAAACTGGGGTGTTGAGAATGGACTCTGTCCGTGGTACAAATCACCAGCCCTCACCTGCAGACAAAAGCACCAGCACCAGCAGCAGAAGAAGCTACATCAGTCAATTTTCTCAAAAAGCTGTGTTAAATTTGGGAGAAGAAAGGAAAACACATCAGACACTGTGGATTATTGACAAGACTCTGAGGAACAGTTCCAAAGCAAAGGGCAGCAGCTTCTCTCTGGGCTCTCCTTGTGCTCCAAGGCAGCCGGGCTGCCCTGGCTGCCCAGGACCCTGCGCCCCATGGGCTCTGCAGAGCTGCACAGCGGGGAGGCAGCTTTCGGGCACCTCAGCCCCTGGGCAGGAGTGGCTTCTGGCTCTGGAGGGCTGCCTGTGGGCAAAAGCAGGGTGCTGGCTTCTGCTCTTGGCCCCAGCCTGGCCTTGCAGGGCTAATCCTGTTCCCTGTCTGAAATGTGCCAAAGACAGACTTGTTTGTTTCCAGCTCTGCACTGGTGTGATTTGCACCACAAAGTACTGAAGGACTAAGGTTTGAACAACAGACCCTGACTGAAGCCTCAACAACAGGACCTGAGCCAAAGCTGCCCTCTAGATGACCTTTTCCAACCCAATGTTCTATGTATCTGCTCCTTAACCAAGTATTACTATCAAATGGATTGTTGCATCCATTCACTGGTGAAACACATCTTCACCTTTTTGCATGAGGAAAATGGACAAGGCCAAACCTGGCCTTGGTTCCTCCTTGAGCCCTGGGCAGGCTCGGGGAGAAAACCAAGAGGAGAAGGAAACCAGCTGTCCCCCAGCAGAAGCTCTGGCACATGGCTCGTCCAGCACCATCAGAGCCGGGCTTTCCCAGCGCAAAAGCCTCGTGGCTCAAAGGTGGAGGCATTGTGAAGGATTTCGGGTCCTTGGCCGTGGCTCTGCAGGGCTTGGCTGGGACAGCTTCCCCAGCTGATGTGCAGCTCTGGATGAAGACAAAAGCATTGGGGCACCTGGTGATGTATCTTCCTTAATCACCAGAGGCACCCTTTTGATTAATAATGCTGAGGTGCATTCCTTAGCTTATCCTTTCCTGACTCTTTTTTGCACTTTTGCATTACAGTAAATGACACTGTTCCTTCAGCTGGTGTCTGTGTCTGCATCTCTGACCCTCCCCACCATCAAAACAAACACACAGCCAGTTTAGCATGAGACCTGCCTCTCTGGCAGCCCATCTCTTGGCAAACACCCCTGATGGCCATCTCCACAAATGAAATTTCCTCTTTGCAGGGCTTCCATTTTCTGCAGGCAGGTGAGAAAAGGAGCCAGACTTGTTTCTGGACACCTCCTGAAACCAGCTGCTTTCAGTGCAGACCCTTCCTTAACCTGCCACAGGGGCTCCCACAAAGAGGCCCCTTTTGTCCCAACCCAAGGATACCCACAGAAGAGCTGGAGTATTGCTAGGAGCAGATTTTGAAACACAACTGCTTCAGAGTTTAAACCTGCCTTTATCAAATGAGCACATGTCCCAAAGGGAAAGCAGGCAGGAAAGAAACCTCCTCTCCCACAACAGCAAACTCTGTGCATCCTTCTCCAGCACCATGGAGAGTGGAGGCCATGGGCTGCACCTCACTTTGGGAAGGAGCCCTGGGAAATGGCCTGATCTGGGAGGGCAGCCGTGGCTCCCCAGGGCTTAGGAAAAGATTCTCTGGAAGGAATGGATGATGACAATATTTCTGCAGAAAATCTTCCTTAATCACCAGAGGCACCCTTTTGTAATAATGCTGAGGTGCATTGCTTAGCTTATCCTTTCCTGACTCTTCTTTGCACTTTTGCATTACAGTAAATGACACTGTTCCTTCAGCTGGTGTCTGTCTGCATCTCTGACCCTCCCCACCATCAAAACAAACACACAGCCAGTTTAGCATGAGACCTGCCTCACTGCCAGCCCATCTCTTGGCAAACAGCCCTGGTGGCCATCTCCACAAATGAAATTCCCACTTTGCAACTTCCTTTTCGGCAGGCAGGTGAGAAAAGGAGCCACCACCAAGCTCTGGACACCTCCAGAAACCAGCTGCTTTCAGCAGTCACAACTCTGAAATATCAATTTCCTTCCTTATCCTGCCACAGAGAGCTCCCACCAAGAGGCCTTTTGTCCAAGGATACCCACAGAAGAGCTCAAGGAGGGAGCAGTTTGAAACACAACTGCTTCAGAGTTTAAACCTGCCTTTATCAAATGAGCACACACCAACCTGTCCCAAAGGGAAAGCAGGCAGGAAAGAGAAGCTCCTCTCCCACAACAGCAAACTCTGTGCTTCCTTCTGTTCCAGTTGGAGAGTGGAGGCCATGGGCTGCACCTCACTTTGGGAAGGAGCCCTGGGAATTGGCCTGATCTGGGAGGGCAACAAAAGGAATTCCCCAAAAAGTAGGAAAAGATTTTCTGGAAGCAATAGATGATGACAATATTTCTGCAGAAAAGCAAAAAAAAAGAATAATTGTAGCATTTCAAAAAGTCCCCAGACTGAAATTTGTTTGCCAACACGACAACCTCAAAGTCTCTGTGGTTTGTCAGGAAGCTCAGGAATGAACCTGCAAGGCTTGGATAAACATCATTGGTGTCTGTCCCCCAGAGCACAAGCAGCTCCCCAACAAGACTTCAAGCCTAAGGGACAAAGCTTCCCCCTTCAGCTCTCCACAGCAGCTCTAGGGAGTCTCTGTCCACTGCAAGATCTCCTTTGTCAGTCTACAGTGACAAGAGTTGGCTGCAGGAGGCATTTGCATGGGAGCTCTCCCCAGATGGGGAGGAAGAAAAAGAAGAGTTGATTCCTGAGGAAAGAAAATGGCAACTCTGTTTGGGAAGACACCAGCATGAGTTTGCTACAACTCTAGGAAAAAAATCCCTTGAAGAAAGCAACATCCATCCATGGGGCAGCACTTTGGCTTTGATATCAGTGATGGCAAAATTGCTGCCCCTTCCTACTGCTGTAATTGACTCCAAATCACGAGAAATGTGCCAACTCTGCCAAAGACAGGCAGACATGGTGAGATAAAACCAGCTAGTCTGCTGAAAAGGAGATCAAATGAATGTTTCCTAACCCCCCCTTTTCATCCTTTCCCCAGCCAAGACAGAGCAATGTCCTTCCTCTCTGTCCCTCATGGTTACCCAGGCATGGGATGCAGCATGGGGACAGAGCCTGTCACTGCTCCCAGTGCCCTGCCCTGCCCTTCCCTGCCTGCTTTGCCCTTCCCTGTCCTGCCATAACCTGTTGTGCTGTGCTGTGCCCAGCCGAGCCTGGCCAGCGGTCACGCATTTCGGGAATGACCCTCCCCTGTGCCGCCTGCCAGTGTAATGAACTCAGAGCAGCCATCTGAAACCTCTCTAAACCTTTGGGGGCTCTTTCCTTACCAAGTTCCTTGGGCTCCTCGGAATTGTTCCTGCAGCTCTTGGTGCCAGGCAAAGCTCCCTCTGCTGCAGCTCTGTCCACAGGCTCCCCTCCTGAAGACTCAGGGGCAACAGTAATATTCCCCTTGAAAGAGAAACAGAAAGGAACAAACCCTTCTCACCACTTACACAAAACAGCTGGTCCAACATCTCCATGGCTCACACATGAAATCCCTTGTTCCTAACAAGAACTCTGGGCCCCAGAGCCCACCAACAGTCAGAAAGATTTGACTTTTAAAACACCATCCAAAAGCTGTCAAAGCTGACAGTGTTGAATGTGGGGGTGACATTGAAAACATGGAATGGCTGCTAAGGAGGAGTCGTGCCAGCTCCTGGCACAGGCATGTGCTCCTCCTTCCACAGCCCTGAGCACAGCAGTCTCATCCAGGCTGCAGCTTGGCAGGGACCGCATGGGAACACACATCTCTTCCCACAGAGATGCCCAAGAGCAAGGGGACTGAGCTCTGCGACATGGACAGCAAGACTGGCCAGTTTGCCCAGCTGAGGATTTCCCAGATGGAAACTGGACTGCAGGCAGCAGCTTACTGAGAGGACAAGAAAGCTGCAGCTCCAGCCCAGCCCCAGCCACGGCTCTGGGGGCGCCTACACGCACGGCAGGGCTCACACAGCAGCAGCAGCTGCAGCCCAGCCCTTGCTTTGCCTTGGCCTTCCCACCCAAAAGAGGCACAGCCCACATCTGCTGCTGCTGGAACAGAGGCACCTCTGGCATGCCCCTCCCTGCACGGGACACTTGGCCTTCAGTGCCACTTCTCCAAACACTCTTCTTTCCCAGCAAGTAAAACATCTTAATTTCTTCTTCATTTCCTCTTTTAGAAATCTTTCTTTATCAAGAATAATTAAATAACTAAATAATGATGAAAAAGTTCAATTAAAGAAGCCTTTGCTCCTCAGTTGTGTAACAACATTCAAAAGCTCTCAGTCCAGCCCCTTTTATCCCGATGCAATGGAATTACCTGAGCAGAGGGACATCTTTCAGGCAGGGATCTCCTACTCTCTGGAATAATTTTCTCAACAGCAAGGCCCAAATCCACTGATGGTGATTCCTCTTCCCCAGGTGGTGGGGGGCTGTCCCTGTGCTGGGCTGGGGGCTGTCCATGCTACAAAACCTGCACTGCCAGGTGGAGAAGTGGAGGCTGAAGTGTCTGATGTGGCTGCAAGAATACAAACACATTGGTCAGGCTCCAGAATGTGGCTTTGGGATGCAGAGCTCTAGTGCTGCCTTGGATCAAACACCACAGGAAACACATAGAAAACTCTATTCCAGAAATGTATTCAACTTCTTCTTCTTAAAAAGTACTTCTAGTTGATGTGTACATATATTAAAGTATGGGTAGTAAAATTGATCTACACACACTACTGCCTCCCCTGATCTCCAGCTGCACATCTCTTGCTCATGGTCATTGCTTCCCAGTGTTTGACCTGGTGTCCCCTCTCAAAAGGCCTCTGTTGCTCCCAGTCTGTACAGCTTTTAACTGCTTTTTCTAGGAATCCTGAATGTGCTCAACAATCTTTCAGGCTGTTTCCACAATGGATCCTAAGGAGCTCAGCGAAAGCTCAGCCCTTTGGCAGCTGCTTTGGATATCAAAGGCATTTTCTGCTGACATGCTGATGACTCCTCATTTCAGTTTATGATGGCTCATGACTCTTGAGCCTGGGCCCTCAGCCCTCAAGGCCTGCTAAGCTTTATATTGAACAAAGTGCTGTAATCACTTTGTTGAGGATTTTATTTAGGAGTCTCTCAGGAAGTAAAGAAGGAACAAGACAGAGCTGAGAAAGGCAGCTCTGTGTGTTGGATTTGGCACAGCTTGGTTTTTGGTAGGGGGAGAGGGCCACGGGGACAGCTTCTGCAGAAGGCTGCTAGATGGTCTCTCTAGCTGGTCTCTGATGGCTCTGAAGTGGGACACACTACTGAGCAAATTAGAGAGGTTGTAATGCCTCTGTGATGACATATTTAAGAACAAAATCAAGACGGCCCACGTGCAGGTTTTTCCCAGGGGTGGCAAGGCACTGCTGCCCGGGGCCATCCAGGTGCAGCACGTGGTGATGCGGTGCCATGGCCGCTGCCATCCCGGCACGACCGGCAGCGAGCCTTGTCTGCCTGGCCACTCCTAGCCAGCCACACTGTGGACAGAAGGGCAGGTGCGACGGTGGCAGCTTCTCCTTCCCGGCGTCCCCATAAAGAGAGGCATTAAATAGTGCCAGCATCGCAGAGGCCGCCGCTCCCTGCGCGATGGTGGTGGGGGCGCCTGGCCGGTAATGGAAACATGATGAGCGACTCCCCGGAGCAGAACCTAGATGAGATCAGCATTTTGGCAGTGCGAGATCCTGAAGGAGTCTTTGAACTAGTGGAACTTTTCGGCAATGGTACCTAGGACAAGCAGTTTTTCTTCTAGTCAGAGAAGAAGAAGAAGTGAGGAGATGTGAGGGAAAACAACATGGCAATGCCCAAGTCCTAGAACAATAAGGATATGAATAAAGGGACAGAATCCACTGGGCCATAACCCTGTGTGGTGTCTCTTGAGTTTTTGGAGGTCACTTTAATCCCAAACTCCCAGTATCTTGCCCTCTTCCTTTCCCCTTTGGCTGAGGTCGTAAGAAGGTAGAGACTTCCCAATCCGCCTACTCCATTTAATGCATTTTCCCCCTCATCAAACATTGTATGACCATTCAAATTATCTTTAAGCCCACCCTGGGATGAGGGCATGGTCCTGTGTTGAGACCAGCTGCCTGAGCTGTCCTTTCTGCCTTTGGCTTCTCCTCTGTGGTGGTGTGATTTTTCTTCTGTAAGTTTATCAGGGTTGCTTCTGTTACTGCTAAGCAGATGGTTTTTCCCTGAATCCTATCCTCCCACCTCCCTGTCCATCTCCCCAAAGAACTGCCCTTTGTTCCAGGCCCTTCCATGTCCATCACTGTAACCCTGCCCTCCACCCTTGTCTGTCAGTGTAACCCTGCCTTCACTTCCAGATCCTTCCCTGTCAATCTTGTATCCCCTGAGACCCAACTGGTTCATTCAAACTGTTCTCCTCCCCTATTATTCTCCATTGGTTTGAGCATTGTATTCCCCACCTTACGCTCCTCCCCATGTTCCTTGCAATTGGACAAAGTTTGTAATCTCCCCTTGTACCCTCCCCAGGTATGAGTTGGTGCAGAGTGGTGTTCTGTATTTTTCTATCCCTGAGCCTTCTCCTGGAACAAACTTCCTTGAGGATCCATATGGAAGACCCCTCGCTGTTCTTCGTCCCAATCCTGGGCGCAGATACAGCTAGTGCTTTGGGGAGCAGCCTCACTGCTGCAGCTTTACAGCAGCCCTGCTGTAGCACCACCTGGGCCAATCCAGGCGAGGGGCGGCCGCTCTCGGCGCGGCCCAGGAAGGGGCTGGCTACAAGCTGACCTGGCACTCGCATCACTCCTGCCCTGCAGGGAGAAAGCATTGCCCAAAGACTGTGTGAGAGAAATAACAATTTATTTCCTTTTCCTTCAGTGAAGATTTTTGAGAGCCCTGCTAGAGTTGCCAGTGGGCTGGCTCTTTGCAGGGCTGAGAGGAGTCCTGGGGGCTGGGGACCCTTTTCTTAATGGGGTGCAAGGGTCCCCATGGCAACTGGTTCCAGCCCAGGACAGGGGTGGAGGGGCTGAAGCTGCTGTCCTGGGCAGAGGGATCTGCCACTGTCACCACCTCCTGCTGTGGCTCCTCCTGGGGCCTGGTCCCACTCCATGGGGACAGGCACAGGTGGGGGTGGCTGGGACCCCCAGGGAAGGCAGCCTCCGATGTGCCAGCTTTCTCCTCCACATCATAGACTTTGGGGCCATGGGCAGGAGCCCCTGTCCAGGAGCTGCTGGTCTGGGAGCTGCTGGAACAGGAGCTGGAGCTGGAGCTGGCACTGGCCACAGGGCCATTGTTCTCGTCCCTGATGGCACCAGAGCACAGCAGCCTCTGGGCCTCCTCGCTGCACTGGCCCACGATGATGCTGATGATGCCGTGCACCAGTGGAGCCATGTGCTGCTCGAGGACAGGCTGCAGCCCCTGGACCAACGCCTCGGCGTTCAGCCCCTTGACACACAGGTCGTGCAGGACGGAGCTCTCTGCGGCCTCAACCAGCCACCACCAGCGCCAAAATATCCCCTCCAGCCTCTGGCACAGCCAGGGCCGCACGGGCTCCAGCAGCTGTGGCTGTCCACGGAAAAGTCCAGCCCACACCTCGGGCAGGAGGCCACCCAGGAACTCTGGCCCTGTGGGGCCCTGCTCAGCTGGGGACAGTGTCCCCTGTGGAGCAGCTGGACAGGACACCACAGGGCCGTGGGGGCTGTTCTCGTCCAGGTGGCCAGGAGCTCCCCCTGCCTGTCCGGTGGCCACTGGCAGCTGCTCGGGGGCGGTGCTGGCAGTGTCCAGATGCTCGTCTGCAAGCTCAGAAAACCTGATGGTCTCTATTGGTGTCCTGCAGAGTGGGCACGAGGGATTTCTGTGTGCCCACCGCAGGATGCAGCCCAGGCAGAAGCGGTGGTGACAGGGCAGAGCAGAAGTCACATCCTCCCGAGAGTCCTGGCAGATGGGGCAGTTGCCGTCTGTCTCTGTGGCCATTCCAGGAGTGATGGCTCCAGGACTGGCACTGAGATCTGCCAGGAGCAGGCCCTGCCCAGCACCAGAGAGGCCTGGCTTGATCCTCTCGGCCCTGCCCGCTCGCTCAGTAGAGTTCAGGCTGGAGCCAGAGCGGCCCTGCCAGTGTCTGAATGGAAGCAGTGAGGGGCACAATGTCACAATCCATCCCCCTGTGATGTCACAGCCCACTGCTCTCTGACACCAGCCTCCAGTCCTTGTGACAGCACAAAAGACATTCCAAGTCCTTGGAACCCCAAGATAAGCAGTGAGGAAATGTGAGGTCACAATGCAGTGCTCAGTGGTGTCACCATCTGCACTTCAGACTCCGCCACCCTGTGATGGCACATCAGGCCTTCCATCCCTGCAGGCACATGTTAGGAGAACAAAGGAAATACTGTTTTCTAGTTTCAATTTCTCTCTTTCCATGATGCTCTCCCTCAGCCACCTGCATCCCATGTCCTTGGCCCTGTCTCTAATCCCTGCTCCTGACACCTTGCCATGGTTTCCAGGGGGCACTCCTGGTGTCTTTTCACAGGGCCTCTCGTCTCTCTCCCTGGGAGAGGCCATCTCACATCCAGGCCTTTCAGGCCAGGCCCTGTACAAGGTTTTGTGCCTTTTGCTTTAAGGCCAGAGTTTGTCCTCTCTGCAGCCCTGCTGGATTGAGGGTGATGGGCACAAGGACACTTAGCACCTGTGTTCAGGGCTGTGGGACTGTTCAGCTTTGCTTGCTCAGCAGAATGGGTCCTTCTAGGGGGGCTCCAAACCCAGGAAGGAATTCTCTCTGCCTTTTGTTCCAGCAGCAGTTCTTTCATCTGCACAATGACAAGGCCAGGCCTCCTTCCTGGGAGCACTCCTGAGGTAACAAGGACACACTCCAAATGACAGCATGTGGGCCTCTGAAGAAAGGAAAATCTGCAAATACACAAATGGTGCTCCAGGGGTGCAGCTTGACTTTTCTCCTCCTGCCTTTGCTGAGTTGTCCTCTCCACCTGAAACCTGAAGAATGGGAAGGCCACTGTGCCAGCAAGGTGCAGTCTGACACTTCACTGCTGACCAACCAAAAGCCCCTTCATATCATTCAAGCTACAGAACTGTGGGAGTAAATAAAAATGTGTCTGAATCTGCGCAACCAGGCCCCAAGCAGAGAGGCTGGGGCCTCTCTGCATTATTGTGGGACAGTTCATGAAAATTGATAAGTGAGCAACAGGTGGAAGCCTGGCTGAGGACAAGGTTGGGTTTTTCAAAAATTGGGATGTTGCAGTTGAATGCCCAGTTCCAACACTGCTGCTGATCCCAAAATGGGAAATGCTATTGAGGGACTAGAGGCCATGCACAGCAGTCCAAAGTGGAGCATTTGTAGATCATTCTGTGTCGAGACCAGCTGTCCCTGCTGCCCACTCTGCCTTTGGCACCTGCTGCCCTGCAGGTGTTCGGCTGCAGCAGATTTCCTGTGGGAAAAGGTGCTGCCCACATGGCCCTGGGCTGTGCCGCTCAGGACACGGCTGCCAGCCATGGTGGGGCACAAGGGCGAGGGCAAAGGCAGCAGAAGGCTGAGGAAGCAGTGCCCAGAGACTGTGTGAGGGAAATAACAATTTATTTCATTTTTCTTAAATAATTGCAAGGGCCCTTTAGTTCTGCTGGTAGGGGATCTCTTGCAGGTGGGGGCAGAGTCCTGGGGGTCAGGGGCCCTTCTCTCTGAGGGATGCCAAAGACCAGGGGATCCGGGCCTGCTGCTCTGGGCAGAGGGACCTGGCAACATCACCACCTCCTGCTCTGGCTCCTCACCACCTCCTGCTCATCCTCCTCCTGGGGCTGGTCCTGTCCTGTGGGCATGGTAACACTTGTGGGGTGGCTGTGTCCCTTGGGCTGGGCAGTGTCTCCTGTGATGGCTTCCTCCTCCTCCATGGAGACTGTAGGGCTGCTGCTGGCTGGAATCTCCACCTGAGAGCTGGAGGAGCTGGAGCTGGAACTGGAGCTGGAGGAGCTGGAGGTGCTGCTGGCTGTTGGGCTGTCATCCTCATCTGTGGCAGTGTGAGAGCTCAGCAGCCTCTGGGCCCCTGAGATGCAGTGTCTCACAATGACGTTGATGATGTCCTGGAGCAGTGGCCCTATGTGTTCCTCCAGGTCTCTCTGCAAGCTCTGGATCATCATCTCCTGGCCTGGCCCAGACACACAGAGCACGAGCTGGAGGTATCTCGATCTGAACCACCACGGCTCCCTGGTCTCCTGGTCCATGGTCTCCATCCTTTGGCTCAGCCAAGTCTGCAGAGGGCCCAGAAGTTCCCGCTGCTGACGGAAAAGCTGTGCCCAGACCTCGGCCAGGACACCGCCGACAGCTCTGGCTGCTGTCCCCTGAGGAGAAGAGGGATGGGCCAGCACAGGGCCGTGGGGGCTGTTCTCACCCTGGCCACCGAGAGCTCTCCCTGCCGAGCTTGTGGCCACTGGCCGCTGCTCAGGGGCTGTGATGACAATCTCCAGAGACTCGCCTGCGTTGTCAGAAAACCTGACAGTCTCTATTGCTCTTCTGCAGAGTGGCACACAGGATTTGTCTGTGCCCACGGCAGGATGCAGCCCCGGCAGAAGTGGTGGCCACAGGGCTGAGCAGAAGCCACATCATGCCAGGTGTCCTGGCAGATGGCACAGTTGCCTCCCATCTCTGTAGCCATACTTGGCCTGTGCAGCACATGGGCAGCGCTGAGGATCAGGAGCTGTTCTCTGTTGCTGATGTCACACCCTGCAGGAGAGGGGAGGAAGGAATGGCCAGGCTGCTGGAGAAGGACATCCCCCAGCCCCCTGAGTCCCATGAAGGGATGTTTCTTTGGCGGGATGTTTTCCTGCACAGCTCACTCTCTGCTGCAAGCACTCGCAGTGCCTGGCTGCCCCAACTAGGCAGGACTGGGGAAACCCTGCTGGTTGCTCTGGGACTGGCACTGGGACCTTCCAAGACAGGCACCACTCAGCACCAGAGAAACCTGGATCGATCCTCCACACCTCAGTCACGCTCCATAGGAGGTCAGGCCAGAGCCTGACTGGCCCCATCTCTGCCCGTGCCTGTATTTAAGCAGAGAGGGACGAGATGTCACAATGTGCCTCTCGCTGATGTCACCCTCCATCAGCAGGTAACATCCCCACCAGTGCATATTGTCAAGAGAAAGATGAAAATACTTTTTCTTGTTTTCAGCTTGTCCATGTTGCTCTGCCTTGGCCACCTGCATCATGTGTCCATGGCCCTGTGTCTCATCCCCACCCCTGACAGCTCGCCAAGGTTTTCTGTGAAGAGCGGAGCGCTGGGACCAGTCAGCATGGACTGCCTGTGGCTGGATGATGCTCCTCCTGTCACTGCCTTTCCCTGGGCAATGCTGGGATTTGGAGAACCTGGGTGCTGGTGCCAGCCCTAGGTGAGAGTCTCCCACCCCGGTGGGTTGTGTCCCTGCTTCAGGGAGAAGCAGGAAAGAATGTTTTGCTCCAACCCCATCCACTTGCGCTGGCACTTGCCCACAGTGCCAGATCCCTCTCCACTTCCCAAGTGTCTGTGTTTCTGGAATACAGTGCCTTTGTGCTCCTCCCCAGCAGGAGGAAGGAGCCTCAGGAAGGAGCTGGAGTTGCTGTCCCTCCAAAGTGGGGTACAAGGACCAGAGGAACCCTGTCATGATTCTGGAGAGCCCAGGACCCATCACCACATGGGCCATGCTTGCCATCATCCCCTCTTGCCTCTGGCTGTTGTCATCCCTGAGAGTCATCCGCCCAAGCAGTTCTTTCTTCACTTGGAACTAATTTCTCCTGGTTTGAGGCTTGGCTGGTGTGAGGCAAGGATGCTGTGTGCAACCATGACGTGGCTCTGCCTCAGGGTGCAGAGATCTCTCTTCAGACCTGTGCAAACGGAGGATGTCCATTGCCATATTTTGGTGCTTCACAGTCCACATGGAAAAAGATGGAAGTTTGTTCATCAGGATTTCTTTGTGTTGTTATTAGGAGTAAGTGCCTGTCAAAGTATGCAGCTATACTCCTTTTCATTTGGAATTGCACTTTTAACAGTCTAAATATGCAGGCAGCAGCTGGAATTTCAGAGTACCAAGATATTCCCTCTTTCCTGGGGAAACTAAGGCCACAGATACTAGAGGAGATACATTTCATCCTTTAAGAAGGACTCTTGCCCAAGGTGCTGATTTCATCTTGAGTTCTTTGCACATCAGTGCCCCAGTACTCCCCCCATTAATTCACTGCCATGGTCACATTGCTTTTTCTCTCCTGTCCCATGTGCCCTGAAATGATGAAATGACAGAAAGGGTGGGGATGGAAGGAACCTTTAAAGATTATCTAGTCCAAGCCCTCTGCCATGGTCAGGGACACTTTCCACTAGACCAGGTTCCTCAGTCCCTCACCCAGCCTGACCCTGAACACTGCCAATGATGGGACATCCACAACATCCACGGGCATTCTGCTCCTGGCTTTCACTCGAGCAGAGGGGCAGAATTCCCTCCCCTGACCTGCTGGACATCCCTCTTTAGACACAGGTACAGAGGGGTTTCAGGGCTGCAAGCACACAGTACCAGCTCATATCCAATGTTTCCTTCTCAAGGATCTCCCACTCCTTCTCCACGGGGCTGCTCTCAATCCATTCATCACCCCTGCTGTCTTGCTAAGTTCTGGAATATGCTTTTCTAAAGAGGAGGCACCAGGAAAAAAACTGTAGGTCTAAGGAAAGGAGGCTGAGCCAAGTGGTGGCATTGATGTACAGGTGGGGTAGGCATTCCTCCTGGATGAGAGAAGCGGTTTGCAGGTTTGGGGTGCAGAATGTAACATTTGGGGAAGAAGAGGGCAGAGAAATTCAGGCTTTCAGCAGCTGAGAGGTGGCACTATTGGAACCCGCAGCAGCTGGTGAAAGCCATCTCTCTCCCTCAGGTTCTTGCTGTGTGGGAAGGTGCTGTGAGTTGTGGTGGCTGCACTCCCCCTTTGCTGGGAGGATGATCTGCACCAGGGGAGAGCAGAAAGCTGCCATGGTGAGCAGAACATGCTCAGAGCATTACAGTTCAGAGAATGGCACTGCCCCTGAAGGGCAAAAAGCTTGAAAACATGTAATTCTGTGCAGCACGGTGGTACAAATTTTGTCTTCTAGAACATGCCCCTTTTTGTATTCTGTAGATGAATGATCTGGTTTTTATAGAATACACTGGGGCTTTTTCCTAAGGTTTTTTGGGAGAACTCTCAAGTTTATTTTTATTTGCATTTTATATCCAGTATTTATACAGATTTTATTTATTACTCTTTTTCAATGCAAAGAGAACAAATAATTTTTTATTCCTTTGGAATATTGTGATTGATATTCTTAGAAAAAAAACCTTGTTGAACAAGTATGAAAACACAGAGAGAGAGAAAATAACATAAAAGCCTTTTAAAACAGGGCATAGAACAAGGACTGCAGAACTGAGTAATTCCTCCAAGGGCAACTTCTTCAAGAACTGCCAAGAGATTTCCTTAAATTAAGGGAAATGTGACCTGCAGCCATATGAAGTACAGCCAAAGCAAATGAAAACCCTTTGGAAAAGAGGGAAATTTGCCAGTGACATCAGTCTGTCTGGATAACTGAGGAATGCCTGTCGTCCTTGCACTGCATTCCTCAATATTTGCAATGTGAATGCAAATCTCTCCTAATTTCTGTGCAGTGAATAAGCTGCTGCAGTTGCTTTACCATTAGCTAAAGCTCTTAGGGGAGTTTTTATTATTTTTGTAGCTGAGCAGGACTTGAGTTTCCCAAATCTTCTACAAAGCAGAAGGGAACCACACAGTTACTTGTGCTAATGTTAATGAAGGGTTTCATGAAAGCAGGTGAATGAGAGCATTGCACTATAAAACTTCCATGTTCAAGAAAACATGAGTGCACTTAGAATAAAACATATGTCAATAGCAAAGCCATCAGAACAGGATGAAAAGAAATGACTAGGCAGGAAGTGATGTAGGAAAAAAAAGACATTTCTGATACATGTGCATGCATTTGTACGCTAAAACAGAAAAAGAAGGGCAGAGATAATAAGAATAAAGATTTTTAAATTGCACTGTGCAGAAGAGACACATGGGCAACCACTGTGGCCCACTGAGCCCAGCCTGGCCTGTGGCATTTCCAGCACTGGAGGGACTGATAAAAGACTGAGTGAGCCCAGCTACAGCCCACAAAAGGGACTTTCTGAATTTGTCATCTCTTTCAAAGCAACAAGAGGTTTTATGGTTTAATATTGTCCATTTTTTTTGCACTAGTAAATTATTTACCTAATAAATAAACAAATTTTTCCCCTTTTCTCCAAAGAAATCTTTTCCCCAAACCAATTAGAAGAAGAGCCACTTAAATTTGCTTTCTCACAGAAATTCCTTTAAAAGTTTTCTCCCAGATTTTCCCTAAAACAGGACAAACAGAAATTTTGGCCCCCAAGGTGGGGTTCATTAAGTAGAAAAAACCCCTGTACTGACTGCATTTTAGTTGTGCTCACTCTGTATTAGGATAAAGCAATCAGTAGCCATATTGCCTGAATTCATAGTGTCTCTCAGGACAGAAGCCTTCATGTCTTTCTAGTCCTAGGCTTCTTTTTTTAGGTTTTAATACCTTTCTAGTCCCTAAGATTATTTTCTTATCCAAAATAGCTCCAGTATTTTTGTCCCTAACACATAGCTTTTACAGTAGAGGGGCACGGGTTAGAATAACTATTGTGCTGGGCTCAGTGATAATAATTTATAGGGAGTTTACAAAAGTACTGAAGTCTGTTCAAGATATGTTTGGTTTATAGTTTCTTCATCCTACCCTGTGTCCTAGATCCAGTAGCATGTTTTGGGGGTTTATTAGTAATTATTACACCCAATTCGTTAGAAGAGGGGCAGGGGATGGGATGAGGCTTTTCAACCTTTCCTTTCCTTCTTCTCCCTTGAATCAATTAAGTCACTTTTTAAGAATGTTCCGTTTCCCCTGAATGCCAAAGATACAACCTTCCTAGTATTTAATCTCATAAGCTTCCCTTATATAGTCTACAACTTCTCTAGAAAGAGGGCTGAGATATCCAAAACAGCTCATGAGACCCCTGACCCAGAAATAAACTCAAGCATGGAAAATTCTGAGTAGTGTAAAGAATGAGAAGTTATAAACAAACCCTGAAAAAAATTTCTGACTGTATAACCTATGTTTTTCCTTTATGTAGCCAAATACAAAACCCAACTGAAGTAGAAAAATACCTAAAAAGAAGTACTATAATGACACTAAAGAAAAAAAAAATCATTGCAATAAGCTAGGCCCTGGCATATGCTTATCACACACTACTAGATACTGTAAAGCAACAAACAGAGGTAGGGGGGCAAGAAAATCACTCAGCAGCTACTCCAGTCACTCAGGCTGCAGCCAACACCCCAGCTACTCAAATTGTAGCTAAAGCAAACAGTGAGCCTAAGCCTATAGCTAAACCAGACAAGAAGCCTAAGCCTGCAGCTGAACAGTAAACCTCACCCAATAGCTGTTACTCCTACCATAACAAACAAAAACCACACATTTTAAACCAATCCCCAATAAACGATGATGATGATCTGTGAGAAAGATCCTCAAAACCAAAAACTAACAAAATCAAGAGTCAGTATTAAGTCCTTTTCCCTAAAAAACTTTTGTAACCTAAGATTACACTCAAAGACCTGATAAATCTATAGTTAATCAATTAGTCCATCCTTAAGATACTACAAGCGAATCTGCAATTCTAAATTATACTAAAGCAAAGCATTTAAGATTGCTGCCACATAATCCAGTTACCAACCAAAATATTATGAGAGGGGCTGACCCTCACAGTCTCTGGGCACGGGTCCTGTGAAAGTGTGGCACAAAGATACCTAAATACAGACGATCTCTATATGCAACAAACACAATGGAAGACCACAGAACAAAAGATTAAATTCTTAAGAAAAATTACTGTAACAAAAATTGTCTTCTCAGATGATATAAACACTATAAATCCAAACTTAGTACCATATACATCCCTGATGTGACAAAAACTTGTACGACTTGGGCCATAAGAATGCACTTCTACTCTGGCAATAATAAAACAAGATAACAAAAAAGAAACCGTACTTAATATGGCAAAGAAGCTCCAAACATATACAGGCAATACATATTGTACTATATGTAACCCAGCATGTACAAAAAACACAACTGTAGAAACACATCTACAAAAGTTAGAAGACAAAATAAAAGAAAACCACCAAAATCTCAGAAAGGAAATGAAAGAAACCTTTCTCCAAATCTCAACAATACAGATCAGAATACCAAACACAAACATCCCCCAGACAGGGAGAGAAAGTACACCCCATGAACTAAACTATAATTCTTCTTATGTAACAATAGAGAAAACATAAAGAAATAAGATTTAAAAAATCTACTACTGCTCTGTAGCTGTAGTACAGTGGGTACTTAAATTAAAAGACAACAAGACTCAAAGAAAAAATTCCTCTAAAACAAAAACTCCAACAGCCCATAAGCAAACTACCAAGTATAATAATGATAACAACATATCCAATCCCCTTTAAAAAACCTCCCAAACATATATCCAAAAAAAAAGAAAAACCAGGCTTAGAGGGGCCCTGCCTCTAGCCAGGTAGAGGCTAAGAAAAAATGTGGTTTTTAGACTGTGTAAATTCATTAGCCTAACACATCAGAACCAACAAAATATAAATCCTCAGTTAACACTAGTGCACAGTATACATGGCGATGGACAAGTACTTGACCTCTCATCAGGTGACTTTGGGGAGCAAACGTGACCTCTTCTTCCGGCCAAGCTGGGCTCACTTGTTCCCCCAAGTGTGGCCATGGAGCTGTGGCACCCTGAGGGAGGGCATCCCCCGGGCAGGCAAGGGCACCCAGTGCACCGTGGGCACTGGAGGTGGTTGTGCAGAGACGGAGTCCGTGCTGCTGCCACAGCTTGGAGAGGGCAGGGCCGGGGCTGGGGCAGCTTTTCCCAGTTACACGCCTGTTGCGGTGTGTAACGTCATTTCCCGCCTACAAACCAAGGTGTGCCAGTCTCCCCTTTCCCCTTTCTCCCTCATCCCCTTGCCAAGGCCTGTCCATCAAATTCCACATTCCAGCAGAAGCGCGGTGTGGTTAGTCAATGTCCCCTCAGCCCTGGGGTCATTATCTTAGCCCTTTGTCATTATCCTTCGAGACCCTCCTCTCCTCACCTGGTTGGTAGCTTACCTGTCCCTCCCCGCCCCCTGCCCTAGGGCTGAAAAGGAGACTCAGACCACGAGGTCTCGCATTCTGTTAGGAGCTGTCACCATGTTCAGAGCTCTGTGTCACCTTGGAATTAAACTCTGGACTTAAACTCTTCTCAGAATCCGCTCCGTTTTTCTTTTCGCCTTTGCCTAAGGACTCTTTAGAGGTAAAAGAACTAGGTTCCTCCAAGCCTGGGCATGCCTAGTGCCTAGCTGCCAGCCTGGAGTAGCTCTGTGGTACCAGAACCGCTGCTGTTGCTCCCGGCCAAGAAGTGGAGGCTAGACAAGCCTGGGCACGTCCCATCTGCACATATTGGAATTATATTCCTCTTCACACGCCAGCTCTCAGGAGCCCCACAGGCACACGCCAGCTGCTGCTCAAAAAGAAATAAGATTAAAATCTACTACTGCTCTGGCACAGTGGGTACTTAAATTAAAAGACAACAAGACTCAAAGAAAAAATTCCACTAAAAAAGAAACTCCAACAGCCCATAAGCAAACTGCCAACTATAATAATGATAACAACATATCCAATCCCCTTTAAAAAACCTCCCAAATATATATCCAAAAAAAAAATAACCAGGCTTAGAGGGGGGGCCCTGCCTCCAGGCAGGTAGAAGCTAAGAAAAAATGTGGTTTTTAGACTGTGTAAATTCATTAGCCTAACACATCAGAACCAATAAAATATAAATCCTCAGTTAACACTAGTGCACAGTATACATGGCGATGGACAAGTACTTGACCTCTCATCAGGTGACTTTTGGGGAGCAACGTGACCTCTTCTTCCGCCAAGCTGGGCTCACTTGTCCCCCAAGTGTGGCCATGGAGCTGTGGCACCCTGAGGGAGGGCATCCCTGGGCAGGCAAGGGCACCCAGTGCACCGTGGGCACTGAGGTGGTTGTGCAGAGACGGAGTCCGTGCTGCCACAGCTTGGAGAGGGCAGGGCGGGGCTGGTTTTTCCCAGTTACATGCCTGTTGCGGTGTGTAATTGTCATTCCTGGCCACAAACCAAAGGTGTGCCAGTCTCCCTTCCCCTTTCTCCTCATCCCTTGCCAAGGCCTGTCCATCAAATTCCACATTCCAGCAGAAGCATTAGTGTGGTTAGTCAATGTCCCTCAGCCCTGGGGTCATTATCTTAGCCCTTTGTCATTATCCTTCGAGACCCTCCTCTCCTCACCTGGTTGGTAGCTTACCTGTCCCTCCCGCCCCTGCCCTAGGGCTGAAAAAAGGAGACTCAGACCACGAGGTCTCGTGATTCTGTTAGGAGCTGTCACCATGTTCAGAGCTCTGTGTCACCTTGGAATTAAACTCTGGACTTAAACTCTTCTCAGAATCCGCCTCCGTTTTTTCTTTTCGCCTTGCCTAAGGACTCTTTAGAGGTAAAAGAACTAGGTTCCTCCAAGCCCGGCATGCCTAGTGCCTAGCTGCCAGCCTGGAGTAGCTCTGTGGTACCAGAACCGCTGCTGTTGCTCCTGGCCAAGAAGTGGAGGCTAGGAAGCCTGGGCACGTCCCATCTGCACATATTGGAATTATATTCCTCACACGCCAGCTCTCAGGAGCCCCACAGGCACACGCCAGCTGCTGCTCCTTGTCCAGGACGCCACATGGCTCCACAGGGCGCTGAAGGCAGGGCAGGGCAGGACAGGCTGCGGGCAGCGCTGCCCTGGTGCTCTCCACTGACAGCCTTTGGTTCTCTCCCTCAGAAAGAGATGGCTTTCACCAGCAGCAGCAGCAGGAGCGCCTGGCAGGGGTCAGGACGAGAGCAGGTGGCTGCCCTGGCCCTTGCTCCCGGGCCCCCAGGCCAGGAGGGCTCTGGCTGCAGCAGGGCGCTCGGGCAGCCCCTGGCAGCCTCTGCATGGAGCACGCACGCTGCCCCTGTCCTGCTTGGCGTCACTTTGCTTCAGCAATACCCTAGAGCTCCTCTTCACAAGGAAAAAACTCCAGCAATGTAAAAAGAGCTAATTCAAGTACAGTTCTACCTGCCTTTTGTATTGTAGTTCAGTATATGTATGTTTTGTCTGTAATTTCAGTAATTTATACTTTTATGAAAATGTGCATTCATATTTTCACATTTTTCTGTTTCTAGTTATTTGTATACCAAAGCACTTATTTTTAAATTCTTATTTATTGCAATTGTTAATTTCTTTTGTAGTATATTTTAAATGTCATAAAACCACCTTTTGGGGTCATTTTCCTCACGAAAAAAAAAATATCCACCAGCCATTTTAGTCTCTGTCTCTCAAGGTTGTTTCATACCTGTCTATTTTAAACCAGGACTACAGGACTTTAATAGGATTGAGAAGGGTCCATAAAATGCACACCAGTGATTCTTCTTGTTGAATGTCATGGCCTGTCATGAGCCTGTTTCTGGGGTTTTTAGGTTTTTTTTTTGTTTTGTTTTTTTTTTCCCTCTCATCAGTTTAACTGCAGTCATACATTGAGTTGCAAAACTTAAGCCACATGAGCAGAATAAAAATGATGTGATGGGCCTTTGGAAGCACCCTTGCTGATCTTTCTCCTTTTCAGTTCAGCAAGGCTCTGATCCAGGCAAAGAGATGGCACTTATTGCCACAGAACCATTTGGCAGGAACTCATTGATTTCGAGGAACAGCTGAGGCCTGCATCTCTCAGGATCTTTTGGCTGTCCCAGGCTTTGTTGGGTTTGCCTGGAAATACCATTGCCTTTGCTTTCTGATCCAGAAGTACCATGGCTGGGAAAACCTGCCCATGGGCCATATTCAAAAAGGCAGTTTGGTCTGGAGTTCTTGAATGAAGGAAACTCTTATCTAATTCCAAACCACATTAAAAAATCATAAAGAGAAGTTCCCTCCTTAACAAACAAGTGACAATTCAAAATGAATGTAGAGCTTATTTTGCAGAGGAAAGGAAAAGAATCTTCCAGTGGAGATGTGGTTTACAGTTTTATTCTGACTCCCACTCACAGCTTACACTGGAGAAGGCCATGTCCCTGGAATTGTCAGTGTCTTCTGTCTGCCATAAATTGTTTTGCTGCAACAATCAGAGGCATCATGGTGGAGAGAGCCTCCAGAGAGGCTCCATGTTAGGAACAGGAGCTGCCCCAAGGAGAAAAAAGAAATGAACTTTTACTTCCCAAACCCATCTCCACACAGGCTCAAGCAGGATTCCTCTGGTTCCCAGAAATACAAAGAAATAGGGCT
>JALJVW010003467.1:0-26854 GCA_024865655.1 Emberiza elegans
TGTCACAATCATCACAGAATCACAGAATGAACCAGATTGGAAAAGACCTTGGAGATCAGCAAGTCCAACCTGTGACCCAACACCACCCACTTTGTCACCCAGACCATGGCACTCAGTGCTACATCCAATCATTCCTTAAACACCTCCAGGGTCAGTGACTCCACCACCTCCCTGGGCAGCCTCTCCCATTGCCCAATGACCCTTTCTGCGAAGAACCTTTTTCTAAAGCCCAGCTGAAATGTCCCATGGTGCACCTGAATGCCGTGTCCTCTTGTCCTGTCACTGTTCCCTGTAAGAAGAGCCCGACCCACCCCCTGGTTGCACCCTCCTATCAGGGAGTTGCAGAGAGTGATGAGGTCTCCCCTGAGCCTCCTCTTCTCCAGGATAAACAACCCCAGCTCTATCAGCCACTCCTCACAGGACTTGTGTTCCAGACCCCTCACCAGCCTTGTTGCCCTTCTCTGGACACGCTCCAGCCCCTCCATGGCCTTCCTAAATTGGGGGGCAAAACTGGACACAGAAATCGAGGTGTGGCCTCACCGGTGTTGAGTGCAGGGGAAGAATCACTGCCCTGCTCCTGCTGGCCACACCATTCCTGATTCAGGCCAGGAGCCATTGGCCTTCACGCCCACCTGGCTCAGCAGGTCCCAAGCAACTTCCTTCTGGATTTCAGTGGGGCTGTTCTGCTCCCTGTGCCCATCTACAGCTCAGGAGAACACTTGTCCTGAGGACAACCTCTCCTAATGTTGAAAATTGACGCAAAGAAGGGGTTAAATACCTCATCCTTTCTCTCATCTTTAGTTACTCTATTCCCCACTGCATCCAACAAGGAATACAGCTTCTCCTTACAATTCCTTTTGCTATTAATTTATTTATAGAAATATTTTTTATTATTTTTCACCGAAGTGGCCAGGTTTACCTCTAACTGAGCTTTCATGTCTCTGCTTTTCTTTCTCCACGGCCTAACAACATTCTAAAACACTTCCCGAGTTGCCTGACCTTCTTCACATAGGTGATGCACCCTCTTTTTTCTTTCAGTTCCCACAAAAGTTCCATGTCCAGCCAGAACAGTAATTTTCCTTGCCTGCTCATCTTTTGGCACAGAGGGACAGTCTGCTCCTTCCCCCTTACAATTAGTTACTTTAAGTGTGTCCATCCTTCCTGGACACCTTTGTTTTTAAGGGCTGTTTCCTTAAAAAATCAGTACCTGATTCAGTACTCTCCAAATCTGCATCCTGAACAGGCCAAGGTCTGCCCTCCGTAATTCCAGGGTAGATGTTTTGTTGATGCCGCTCCTTCTTTCACAGGATATTGAAAATTCAATTATTTTCTGGTCACTGTACCTCAGGCAGCCTCTGACCTCCCCATCTCCCACCAGCCCTTCTCTGTTTGTGACCAGCAGCAGACAGAGCTTTCCTTGGGTTGGGAGTGTTACCAAAAATTCAGCAAAATAATAAAACTCCATGACCCTTGTGTAGCATCAAGAAACAGCATTCTTTTATTTGGCCAGATGCACAGGGGAGAGCTCCTCCCAAAGCTGTGCATGCTGAATGCAGGAAAGTTTCTGTTTATATTCTGTATTTTGCATACATATTCATTGATTGTCCTGGACTAAACAGACAAATGATAATCATTTCTCCAAAATCATTAACCTATTTCCCCTCCCCTTTTGCATTTGTTCTTCTGTCCTAGGGGTCTCTCTGGTGGTCCCTGATGCTTGTTGGACCCCAATGTTCCAGTGGGCCTGGCTGAGCTGGCAGGACACTGAGGCTGGTGAATTTCAGTTCCCCTTCTCACACAATGGGCATTCTTTTTTGTGTGGTTTCCATAGGCCTGGGGTTTTGGAGAACAAGCATTGTGTGTGTTCACCTGGTGTAGACAATTTATCATCTGGTAACATGAGGTCACAGAGTGGGCTATGACATCACAGAGTGGGTTATGTGAGGTCACTGAGCAACCACAGCATCATAGACTGTCTCAGACATCACAGAGCCAGGTGTGACATCACAGTGCAGAGGTCAGACATCACAGAGCAGACTATGACATCACAGAGTTGGCTGTGACATTGGAGATCAGCTGTGTGACATTTGAGAAAGGGCTGTGACATCACAGGGGGGCTTTGTGACATCACTTGTTGCTGTTGGGGTACAAGTGACAACAAAGAAGGCTTCAAGCATCAGCCCTTTATTGTTCTTCAGTAAAACCTTTTATACCCTTACATACATGGCACCTGTGTGCCCTCTGTACCCTTTTGTGGTTGGTCAGTACACCTCAGCACTCCATGTCTCATTACCTTTAATACTGTTCACCTGTCCTGCATGGTTGTAGCCCCTTAGGGATGAGGCTCAGCCACAGCCCCACTCCCAATTACCACAAACTGTGTGCCTACAATTCCCCTTTTTTTTCCTTTTAAATAAATGCCATGTCTACCATCCCTCTACAGGGCCCTTGCAGAAGAAATAGCAAACATGGTACAAGTATCCCTTGTGTAGATTCCACTAACTCTGGAATGCATCCATGTGCTGACCTTGATTTATTCCCCAAACTTACATTATCTATCATCAAAAATCCTTAGACCTCCACTTCTAGACTATTGACAATACCAATAGTTGTACAACTTTATAAGGCAACACACAAGAATAAGCTAAAGGCCATATATTAGGATAGTACCAAAATCAACAGCTACATAATTTTATCAATAGATATACAACTTGAACAACATCAATAACTATACAATTTCATAAAGTAACATACAAGGATAAGATAGAGTCTACATGTTCCTATCACCCACACATTTTTGCGTATTCCAGGGAGTCAAGTGAGCCATAGGCAGGTTCATTGCTTTGAGGGGTGTCATCCAGCAGAAGCCAAATGCAATGAGCAGGCACCCACTGAACTCCAGCATCTGTCGAGTGTACTTACGCATATGGAATATGAACTTTTACACTTATGCCTAATAAAAGATTAGTAGCTACAACTCACAAACAAAATACAGATTTCATCAGCAAACAAACACACCATAGTGAACAAGAGAGCCACTCTGTCCCCAGCTCCCACTTCTGCTTTCATAAATTCTCTTCTTCCTTTTACAGTTTTTTTGTTATATTAATTGGTCACTGCAAGCCTCTCGTCCTGCTCTGTATTCCATTCTTTTCAAGTCTCAGAGAGCAATCTCCAGGTGGGAGCCAAATCTGGAGCTGTCTTTTCCGCTTTTGATACCATGTCCCATAGACTTTCCACAACTCCTTTTCTATGCTTTAACACTAAAAGCAATACTTGCATCAGTCTCAAAATATTCTGACATTGCTCATAGTAAAACACTACGAAGGGCATAGTCAGTAATCTTAATGCTTTTTCTTTCCAACAAAGCTTTCCATGTAGACAAAACAATCCGTTCTTCACTTGATAAGTTATTTCCCATTCTGTCCCCAGGGACTCACCTGTACCCCAGGTATCAAAATCAGTCTGGTCCAGACCAAGCAGCATCCCTGCTGCTCTAAATGCTACACCAGGCTCCATCTCTGGTTTACCTCGCTCCACAGCCCAATCCCAAATCACATCAGGCCACTGTGGAGCCACGGACCATAGAATTTCAGAAAGCTTCTCTTATGTGCTTTTTGTGCAGCCCCTGACTCTGCCTCTCAGGGTTTGACATTGTTTTTGTTCCAGTGCTCATGCAGCAGCGACTTAGCAAGCCTCCCCACACCCTGGGGGCCGTGCTGCTGAGGCACTGGCTGCTGCTGTGGCCATGCCATTTGGCACCTCCACCGCACCGTTTCTATGTCCCACTGCACGCACTGCCATTGGGGGAACCCAGCACAGTCCTTGGTCCCTGCCTGACTGTGGCCATCCCTGGGCAGGGGTGCAGGGCTCGATCCAACGCACCTGCAGAGAGCAGCAGGCAGTGGCAAAAGTGAAAGTGTGGCTGGTACTCTCCCACATTTTAACAAAAAAGCAGTTTTTTTCTTACCTCCCAAACCATCTCCTTCCAAACAAGCAAAGTGCATAGCCTCACTCTATTTCTTGTGTACCAAAAAAGCAAAGTGTGCAGTACCTGTCCTCATATCCAGCACCCTTCCTCTTGGGGGTGGTGTTTCATACATTGTCCCATTCTAACTCAGGTCTGACAACATTTCTTTAGGCTCTCAGGTCTGCCTGTTTATAACTCATTTTATCAAGATCCGTCTTTAAGGACAGATTTCGTGATGAACAGTCAGTAAGGACCTGGCAAAACTACAAAACACCAACACGGCAAGGGGTTTGGGCAAAATGGGAACAGTGTACTTCAGGGAGAAGAATCAATTAGTTGCAATAGATTTTTAACCTAAAAAGGCATGTTTGGGAAAGCACATTTAAGGATCTTTCCCAAGAGGAAAGAGGGAGCTTAGCTTTGCAATATGTATCCCCTCTTGGGTCCTTAGTAAATGTATCCATCTATGATCAATTTTCAAACCAATCTGATCTTCCATTGGAGACTAATGGGTTTTTTTTGGCGGCTTGAAAAGGGTGGAAAATAATGCAAAAGTTTCTAATCAGTTGCAGGCTAAACCATTGATTCATTGTGGATTATTTTAATGTCCTGCAAGCAAATTCCAGTCTGTTCTGATTGGATTATTCCCCTAATTGTTCATCTCACTCCTTTGGGAAGAAAAAGAGTTGGGTTATTCTTCATGTCTCAGTCCTGGGGGCCTCTACTTCTCCATCTCAGCCAGTCAGTCCGGTGTTTTTAGTTAGAACAGATGACAAGGTCCTCTTTTGAGCTGGGACAGAAGGCTATTCCAAAAAGAGGAGGGCCAAGTCTGAGGCCAGGTTGAAATTTCAAGGCCGGTTGTGAAGAAGGGGGAGGGTGCTCCTTCTGGAAAATGAAGGCAGGCTGGCAGCAGTCCGCATTTAAGTTTGGCAGACTTTCATCAAACCAGGATACTAAACAGGATCTTTTCGGTGGTCTCAGTTTCTGTCCCACTTTTCATGGTGAAAATCATGAGACAGATGAGAGGCCTGAATTTCGGACAGACCATCACAGACCCGTGGGAGATGATTTTCTTCATTCAGGTTCCTGGAAATTCTCTGTAGTTTGTTTTTCAGGCTTCACGTGAGGGTAGCATGCCTCAGAAAATGGAGACAGTATAACAGGGAGAGAGAGAATAGAAAAGGAGGAAACGGAAAAAAAAAGAGAGAGAGAAAGAAAAAGAAGGAAACAATGATACAAATATAATTGCATTTGATTCAAAACAACATTATTACAAATATAATTAGTATTAATTCAAACAATATTATTTCTCAAACAATCAACACAAATAATAAACAATTAAAGCAAAATCAATAAACAAAATCATAAACAATTATCAATTTTTGTCCAACTGCTGACAAGATAAAACCAAGCGTAATTAGGAATCATAAGAACAACAATGGAAACTGAACACACTGTTCAGGACACCTGTCTTGCAGTGGGGACCACCCAAAGAAGGTATCCCACCACTGGTGCTCAGAGATCTTGCTTTACCCTTTCTCATTGACCCAGTGTATTTGTCTCACATTATGGATGAACAGTCACTAGGGAGATGTCCCTTTCCTTGTTTTTTTGAGGATCTCAATCAGGTCTGATGGAAGCTGCAGTTGTCTCACCTGGGGGTTAGGTTCATTTGGGGTAATTGGCATTAGCCTGTGGATCAGTGCCCAGTCACATTGCAGGAGATAATGAGAAATTAACTGGAGCTGATTGAAAAATCTCATAGTAATCTTAATAAAGGTTTTACAAACATCCAAAAATTTCAATGGACAAGTCAAATATTTACTAATCTAAACAGATATTCTGAGCAATGTGTTGCATTCCTTTCACAGATGAACCCTTATTGTTCTCATGACAATACAAGATTCCTAAATTGACAGTTTGCCATTTGTTGTCAGGTATGGGCAGGCCCATTCCTATGCTCAAGATGAGAAATAGCTCCATAAATGGTCTAACCCTAATGAAATGACAGGAAAAACAAAATGTACAGAAGCATTGTGTATAGTTAACAAAAAAGCTGTGGCTGTGTTTGAAATGGGATAATAAAATTCACCAGGTTCCACCAGGATTGGAATTCTCTTTTCAAAATCAGTGGCACTATTCCAGATTATTTTCCAATTTCAGTGGGAAAAGAACCCTTCTTTCCTTCTCAAAGAACTGTAATGGCTACTGCATCCACAATTATCTTGGATACAGCTTAGAGCCAAAGAAACATTGTTTTTCCAATAGCAATAATGAGTGCATCAATCACCAATTTGTGATCATTCATTTGTCCTTTCCAATTTTTGGCAGAATGTTGGATAGCAGCCACTGTTGTGTTCTCAGCGCCAACAAGGAAGACTGCAGTGGTTGCTATAACTCAATCAAATCTCTAATTGTGACAGCTAATTTATTCAAGTTCAATTAATTCACATATCATGTGTAATATTGTCACCTGGTGTTACCAAAGTGAAGGGAAAACTATTTCTGTTGTCCATCAGTAGCTAGTGTTATCATGGTTTATCAGGTCTTCGTCCCTCGGAGTTCTGAAAAATTAAACACAACAGACTCTGCCACGAAGAGGCAGAAAGGTTAGAACAATGAAATTGTCAGGGGTTTTGGAAAAGCAGTGGTACTTCCCCCTACAGCAGGGAAGTCCACCCAAAACAGGTTGTCCAGCATAATGTGCTGGGTTCTTGAAATCATCTGGTCTCTGTAGTGAAGGAATGATGCTTGGAGCTGTTGGGCAAAAGCAGTGATTTTGGAACACTCATTTACCCCCATCTATAGTAAGAGGTATGAGAAGTCCATCCCATCTTTTCACCTTCTGCCCAATCCTGCACACTTTTGACAGTAAAGTGAGAAACATTATCAGATTGAGCTTTTCTTTGTGGTTTTAGGAAAATCCCAAACAATCCCTGCATTGCTTTAACAGTATTATCTCCTGCAACTCTATTAAAAGCATTGGCCTGGACCAACCCAAATATAAACATAAATAGGACTCAGTGTCCATGTGTAGACAAGACAAGAAACTATTTTGTCCCTCACTTTGGAAAATACACCAAACAGTTAACAATTTTTAACCTGAGCATTGTCTTCTTCTCTGTTAGCAAAAGCAGGGGACTCAGGAGGGTTATTTTGGTCACAGAGGCAGGTTCATTTTGGCTGCTACCCAAGCTCTCAGTTCCTTGCATGGCCAAGTTCTCCTCCACCTCCTGGGAGCCAAGCCAACCACAGAACACTCCCTCTTCCCAGGTAGTGTAACTTTTCTCAGCATCTTTAAAGTCACAGGAATAAAAGCAACAGGCTTTGTTGGACCCTGCAGGACCCTGCTGCCATATGTGAAAATGGAAAGGCCGTGGGGGTTCATCCCCACTCTACTAGAAATGGATCTTAGCATGGATAGGGTCCTGTGCTTGGTGTGCTGTCACTCAAAAATCAGTAATTGCAATGTTTCCTTCTGAGAAAAGTCCAATCCCTTTTATTCCTTTTCTCAGCAAATCATAAAGGGAACAAAAAAAGTCATTCTGGTTACTAAGAAGTTTATCTGGTCTTTCTACAGGAGACATAGATACTATGGTTTCCTGAAGGAGAATTGCTGTACAGGTTCGAGTGTTCTTGCAATCCTTTTGAGTTAAAGAGGTCATAATTTCAGGCTTTACAGGTGTTGTAATTGGTGACTGAAACCAGGAAATAATTTATTTTCATGTATCAATTGCAGGGAGCTGGTTTTGTGAATGTTTTCCTGGAGTTGGTTGTCAGTACCCATGACCAAAGGGTCTCTCTTTTCAGGGGTTAAGCCCTCTGCCCAGTGAGCTGTGTGCTGAGTTAGGGACCATGGGATAACCCTGCGTCTGTCTGCTGTTAGAACTTCCCATGCCCCCCAACACACCCTTTGGTTTCTTGTTCTAACAAAAGAATCTGATCTCCCCAGTGAAAGATATTTTTGACATTTTGACAAGACCAGTTCTTTTTTGGGGAGAAGAAAAGCATTCTTTGCAAGTTTTGTTGATTCAGTAGCAGTGTAGGGATTTCTTTAGTGGTTTTGTTCTTGGGTCAAGATTTTCATTATTGATATGGTTGCATTCTGTTTTAATTAGAGGTTTTATGCTAGGGGCACAGCAGTGTTTCAGCAATTCTTCATCAAGGCCAATTCTGTTTTGAGTAATTTTGATTAATGTGAGGAGTTTCTTTCTCCTCCGTTTCCTTTGAGGAATCTGCATTATGTGAATTTTAACATTTTCCTCTCTCAGGGCAGCCTGTAACAAATTATTTACATTTCTTTCTTCATCCAATTGCTTTTGCAAAACTTCAACTAGATTTTGGAGGAGTCTATGATAGCATTTTCCTCACTTCTCCGCTTGAAAAGCGGTTTTATATGGCTGCTATGAGGCAAGCTCCCAAAACTGAGCAGAGGATGGTTTTATTTGTGCCCAATTTGAATTTTGATTCATGTTGCAGAGAACATATTCTGTCTACGATATTTTCCAAGTTAAACCAATTGTTCTCTGCCCAAGTTTCTCCACCAGGTGATGGTTTTGCATTGTGTTTAGCAAGCAACATGTAAAAATCAGCTTTTGCTTTAAGGTTGAGTGGTTCACTCATGTTTGTGTGAAGGGACCAAAACTATACCAGGGGTGGTGTGTAAACTCAAGCAATGCAAGCACACACAGACTCTCAGTGTCCCTGTTCGTTCCCTGGATAGTTGAAGGAGACGGGGTTTTGTCTGGAAGGGCACTGCTTAGTTGCAATCAAGGCCGCCTCCTCCTTTCCAGACATCCAGACACACACACACACACAGGGCCGCAAGCAAGTTTTTCTTTGTGAGGGGACCAGAACCTAGAACAGGGAAAAGCCACTCAGCCTCGCTGAGCTGCCCCTCACTCCCCTGTGTAGGCGAAGGGACAAGGTCAGCCTAGGAGGCCCTGCGTAATTACAATCAAGATTGTCCCTTCCGTCCTAGGCAGTTCAAAAAACACACAAATACAACAACACAACAAACAACAATTCTTTTGTGAGGGGATCAACACTACTACAGGGGAAACCACAATTACACGACCTCTTGGTGCTCCCCCTTTCCCTGAGCAGTCGAAGGGGCTGTTCTGTTTGGGAGGCCCTGCTTAGTTTCTTCAAGAAGCCCCTTCTCTCCCAAACAGTCCAAAGAGACACACACAAACATATAACAATAACAGTCACCTCTGCAAAGGCACCGAAAAACCTTTTTGTGTCGATTCTGGAGCAAAAATGCTCAATAGAGCGTGAGACTTGCTCTCGTTGGGCGGGTGTAGTTTCCCAGAGAGATTGAATCACATCCTCGGGGCAGACTCTTTCTCCCCCTATTAAAGACTACACAGACCCCTTGGGGCTCACTGGCCACCAGAATCCTGCCGACTCACGCAATTCAGGTCTCTGACCCCCCCAGATGTTTTGTTCCGCGGTGATTGACAGGTGCAAAACAACCACTACTGGCACAGAGGATTTTACAGCATTCCAAAATCAACCACTTTTGTTTATTAAATCACAACAGAAAGGGTATTGGTATTGAAGTAATAGTGTGGAAGAAGAGGAAAAGATAAGGAAAAAGAAAGGAAAAGGAGATATAGGTTTGGGGGTTATAGCTACCGGGACGTGGTTCTTGCTTTGATAAGGGAGAGTCCAGCTGTCCGTCGAAAGCTCCGCCAGATCACGCCCAGGAGATCTGAAATCACAGCTGATCCTGGTCGTTATACCTATTTTTCGTTGGGGGAAGGGATAATTCAAGGGGCTGATAGCTAGGACATGTAGTCTAAGTTCTTAGCATTAAATGAGAGCCATTGTTTTCACTGCTCAGCTGGCGCCTGGGCTTGAGTTGAGCAACTTTTTCTCCCCCTTTCCCACTGTGCACTGCCCTGACTCTGCTGCTCAGGGTTTGAGTGTTGTTTTGTTCCAGTGCTCATGGGGTCCTCTGCATAGCAAGCATCCCCTTGACTGATGGGACTTGTCTCTGGCTGAGGCACTGGCTGCTGAGGCCATGCCATTTGGCACCTCCATCGTCACCGTTTCTGTGTCCCACTGCATGCACTGCCATTCAGGGGAACTCAGCACTGTCCTTGGTCCCTGCCTGACTGTGGCCATCCCAGGCAGGGGGTGCAGGGCTGATCCAATGCACCTGCAGAGAGCAGCAGGCAGCGGTCAAGTGAAAGTGTGGCTGGTACTCTCCCACATTTTAAAAAAAAAAGCAGTTCACTGTTACCTCCCAAAGCCATCTCCTTCCAAACAAGGCAAGTGCATAGCCTCCATCTCTATTTCTTGTGTACCAAATAAGCAAAGTGTGCAGTGCCTGTCCTCATATCCAGCACCCTTCCTCTTGGGGTGGTGTTTCATACATTGTCCAGACTTCTAGGCTCTCAGGTCTGCCTACATTTCTTTCAGGCTCTCAGGTCTGCCTGGCTATAACTCATCCAGCTCTTGGTCCACCTGGCTCAGATCCCAGGCTCCTAGTCTGCCTGGCTCCACCACCTTACTGCTCTTGGGTCCACAGTGGTCTGCCCAACTCACCTCAGGATCACATCAGGGGTCACCAGATGTCACTGCTGGGGGGAGGTACAACTGATAAAAAAAAGGCATCAAGCATCAGCCCTTTATTGTTCTTCAGTACAACCTTTTATACCCTTCATCTTACATGCACTGCACCTGTGTGCCCTCTGTACCCCTTTTGTGGTTGGTCAGTACACCTCAGCACTCCATGTCTCATTACCTTTAATACTGTTCACCTGCCCTGCATGGTTGTAGCCCCTTAGGGATGAGGCTCAGGCACAGCCCCCTCCCAATTACAAACAAACTGTGTGCCTACAGTCACTTTTTTTGGTAACTGCCTGCCCCAGCTTCCCCTCACAGATTCCCCCAGAAGTCCAAAGCTGTTCATGCCCAGCAGGGTCCCCTGTAGATTCCAGTATCCCCTGGTCCACCTGGAGCCACAGCCTCCCCAAGGGATGTTCCACAAATCAACCCCCAGAGCCTGACACAGGGGACAAGGGGCTGGGCTGTGTGACCAGGGCATCAAGGACGTGGATTATCCAGGCCACTGTGGCCTGGTTTGGGTTCCAGGGCAGGAAAGATGTCTGGCAGCTGGAGCAGGGTCTGGGAAGGGTAACATACAAGGTAAGGGGCTGTGTGGGAAATGGATTTGTAGAGTATTCTCAGGGTCTGACAGAAGGTCCACACAGTACACATCTGTATGCAAATTTTGAGATAAGAAATGCTGACTTAGAAATGCCATGGAATAGGACAGATGTTGTTGAGAGAGAAATGGAGATAGAAAAAAGTTTCAGAGGATGACCTTGCAAATAAGACTAAATACTTTGGAGAAATAGAACTATGAAAGATGCATTGTAGTGGGACCCACGAGGGGTAGTTTTAGATGATTGGCTTTAAGGCATCTGCAACATGGACTGGCTAAAGCTGAGAGGCCAAGAAACCCTTATAATGTATTGTAATTAGGAAATAGCTGGCTTCTGATTGTGATGGCATGAATTACAACATCTGTATTGTCTCACACTTCTCATGAGATTGAAAATGGAATAAAAGTTTTTTAAACACCCTCAGTTGCCCCATCTCTGGGTCAGGAAAAGGGTATTGTCCAACAGCACTGGAGCCCTTGGGCTGTGAGCAGAGGCTGGAGCTGGGCTTGTCCAGCCCAGAGCAGGGAAGGCTGAGGGGCTCCTCATCCCAGCCTGGCAGTGCCAGCCAGGAGGGGATGGAGAACACAGAGCCAGGCTCTTCACTGGGGGGGCCTGGGGGAGACAAAAGCCAATGGGTGGAAGGGGAAAGAGGGGAGATCAGCCAGGACAGGAGGAGATGAAATGAGTCAGGCTGGTTTCAGCATTTCCTCAACACCAAAATCAGCCTGAGCCCATTCTCCATCCACCACTGACAGCTTAAAAATCAGGAATTGTTCAGGCTGTTTTATCCCCTTCAGGATGGGCATCCTGATACAGCAACTTAACTGTGTTTATGTCTATCACAGAATCATCTTTGTCTAAAATTATTTTTGTACAAAAAATCATTTGTGAATGGTGGACATGTCAGATGTTGCTGGGATGTCTCACATTGCTGAGAGAAGAGTTTCAATGTGTCTTAAATTGCATCATGTTTACATGGTTATGTTGGCCATGAAGAGAAACTTCCTGTGCCTCTGAGTCTCACAATTCCTGACCCCCAAAGGACACAAACCTGATGAGTTGTGGTTCCCACTCCAGTGGTGGCACTGGCACCTCCCTCCATAGCCAGAGCAGAGCTCCCTTGTCCCAGAGAGTCCCTGGCAATGCAGGGATGAAGGAAACAGGACAGGCTGTGGGGATCAGGGGCAGGGCACAGCCAGGGATTTGGGGTGGTTGTGAGCCCAGGGCAGGACCCGGCCCTTGGCCTTGGTGAACCTCATCCCATTGTCCTGGGCCCATGGCTCCAGCCTGGCCAGATCCCTCTGCAGAGCTTCCTGCCCTCCAGCACAGCCACACTGCCACCCAGCTTGGGCTCACCTGGGAACTGACTGAGGCTGCCCTCGATGGCCTCATCCAGATCAGCAATAAAGAGATTTCATTGAGCTGGCCCAATCCTGAGCCCTGGGGACACCCCTGGATGTGACTCCATTCCTCAGCTGCTCTGAGTGCCAGGGGTTGGATGAGGGAAATGGTGGGGAGGGGGGAGGGACAAAGTGGGATTGATTGTCAGCCATGAAGTGTCTTGATTTTCATATCTGTTCAGTCTGCATGAGGAGGGGCTGGGGATCAATATCAACTGGGGATTGCTGATACCAATTGATAAACAGGAAAAGAAAACTAAACAGGACAAAACAATTCTCTCTTCATTGTTTTCAATGTAGTAGATTCACTTTAAATACACTTCTGAAATCTGTCTAATTAATCACAGAAGAACTGAAGTATTCAAGACTTGAATTATTCCCATGAGCTTCTCTTGTTTGGGTGTTTTGAACAAATGTTAATCAGCTTTTCTCACTGAATTCCTGCAACTGAAGACCTCAAGAAAGAGAAGGCCTCTGAAAAGTAAAATTCATCAGCAACCTCCAAGGTGCTGAGGATCCATCCTGATCAGAGCAGGAATGAACAGAAATGGGCACAGCTTTGTGGCTGCCCCAGCTTTGGGATGGGCCCTGGGCCTGGAGCAGGAGCAGCTCTTGAGGGCCCCAAGGCCGGGGCTCTTGTGCTGCCCTGGGCAGATGGGATGGCAGCAGGGGCTGCAGAGCTCTCAGCATCTCCTGCAGAGGAGAGCAGGGCACCCAGGGAGCCTCCTTTCCCTTGGCCAGGCACGTTCCCCCATGGTGGGGCTGAGTCCTGTGGCAGCTGCAGCTGCTGCTGTGCCTGGTTTGCCAGGGGCTGAGGGTGGGGCAGTGCCCAGAGCAGCCTGGCCTGAGCAGAGCTGTGGGGCCAGAGCCGGCTGGGCTGGGCTGGGGAGAGGCCCTTGGTGCTGCCCAGAGCTCAGGGCAGCTGGCAGAGCTTGCAGGGAGCTGGGCTGGGCTCCGAGAGCCTGGCCCAGAAACCATCAGTGTCCATCTCAGCCTGGCTGAGCGTGCAGGGGCCAAGAAGAGCAGCCCAGGGTCTGCAAGTTCTCTGGGTGGGAGCTGAGCTTGTGAGCCCTTGAGCCCTGCCAAGGGCTGGGGCTGCACCTCCAGCTCCAGAGGAGATGGGACAGATGGCAGCCCAGACAAATCATCCCTGCTGCATTCTTTATTGGGTTCTCTTATACAGGTGACCTGGATCCATATGTTGAGGATGTGTTTTGTCTCAGATAATGCTTGTAAAGGGAGAAGATTAATATTTTTTAGCTGAAAATAATATTTCATGCATAAGACACAAAGACAAATAAAAAGGAAAAGGCACATATGATCTGAAGAGCATCTGAGTTTTTCGGAGTAGGAGAGACTCATAGATGTTGCAGTAGTCAAACATGTTCAAATACTTTCCTCAGGGCTTCTGTGAGATGAGAGGTGACCACCAGAGGCCAAGGCCAGCCAGAGCTTTCTATCCTGGCAGCTCTTGTCATGGAGAACCCTTGCATATAGGGAATTTTTCAGGGGAGTATCAGTTTTAGCTCTGGGCACCTGGAAAGAGGGATGGTTTTTTTCCATAGGAAGGAAAGCACAGAGCCCCAGTTCTACAGGGGCTGATGAGAGGCAGCCCTCAGCATTCCAAGATGAACTGGACCTATCAGGTGGCCCCTGGGAAGCCAAACCAGCCAGACCTGTTCCATGTCCCCTTGGTTCCATGAGGCCCTGCAGTGTCACAATGTTCTCCTTGCTTCTGCAGTGTCACAATGGCCCCGTGCTTCCATGAGGCCCTGCAGGGTCACAGTGGCCCTTTGGTTCCCTGGGGCCCCACAGTGTCACAATGGTCTCCATGATTCCATGGGGCCTTGCAATTCCACAATGCTCTCCATGGATCCACAGTGCCCTGCCAATGGCCCTTTGGTTCCACAAGGCCCTGAAATGCAGCAATGGCCCTTGGTTTCCACAAGGCCCTGCTGCTCCAACTGGCCCCTTGTTGATTTGCAGCCCAACAGAGCCACAGTGATGGCCTTGGTGCCACAGGGTTTCCTCCCAGTGTCACAATGGCCTCCATGGTTCGCTAGCCCCTCAGTTCTCAGGTCTCCACAGGAAGGAAACCATGGAGCCCCATGTTTTCTTTGAACTGCAGTCACCAGGAGGCCAAGTCCATGCCTGTCTGTCTGTCCTGGCAGCTTTGTCTGGGAGCAACTCTTGATATTGGAAATTTTGAATGTGGAATCCCAATTTCAGCCATGGGCTCCCTGAGAATCCAGTTCTTTTCCACAGAAAGGAAGGCACAGAGCCCCAGTGTTTGAAGGCAGATGAGAGAGCCCCAGGCCTGGAGGAATTTTGGAGGTTGGCAGCCTTTGTCTGAAGAAAGAAATCAGTGTTTTGAGGTGGAATCCCAATTTTCCAGCTTTTGTCCCAGGAATTCTGGATGAAATACCAATTTTTCTTTCCCCAAGGAAGGAAGCCCACAGAGCCCCAGTGTTTCTCAGGGGCTGTTGAACCCAGTCACCAGAGGCCAAGGCCAGCCAGACCTGTCTGTAATGGCAGCTTTTGTCTAGGAGCAATCATTGGATATGGGACTTTTTGGATGTGGAATCCCATTTCAGCCATTTGTGCCTGGAGGAGAAGGGATGGTTCTTTTCCATAGGAAGGAAAGCCATGGAGCCCCAGTGTTTCAGGAAGGCAGAAGAGACCCGGACTGCCAGAGAGCCAAGGCCAGCCAGACCTGTCTGGTAATGGCAGCTTTTGTCTAGGAACAAACCATTCCAATGGTCCCTTGATATAGGAATTTTGGAGGAAAAATCCCAATTTTGGCCATGGGTGCCTGCAGGAGGGATGGTTCTTTTCCATAGGAAGGAAAGCACAGAGCCCCAGTGTTTGAAGGCAGGTGAGACCCAGCTCTCAGGAATACTTTTAAAGGTCAGCCAGTCCCTTGTTGGTAATGGCAGCATTTGTCTGGGAACAATCCCTGAATATTTTGGGAATTTTGGAGGGGAATCCCATTTTGGCCATGGATGCTTGAATGAGAAGGGCAGTTCTTTTCCATTTGAAGGAAAGCCCAGAGCCCCAGGGTTTCAGGGGTACATGAGAAGAGACCCTCAAAGTGACATGCCAAGGGCAGTTGGACCAGTCATGGGGCCAAGACAACCAGACCTGTTCCCTGTTCCCTTGTTTCCATGGGGCCCTGCAGTGTCACAGTGGTGGTGTCATATTGGATCCTTGGTTCCATGTCATTGCATTGGTCTCCCATGATTTCCAGAAGGCCCAGATGTGTCCCACTGGCCTCTTGTTTCCATGGGGCTCCAGAGTGTCACAATGGTCCCTTGCTTCCATGAGGCCTTGCAGTGTCACTGGGGTCTCCTTGGTGCCACAGTGTCACAATGGACCCTTGGTTCCATGGGGACTCACAATGTCAGAAGGGTCTCCTTGGTTCCATTGGGCCCTGCAGAGCCCCTTGATTCAAGGAGGCCTCCAAGTGTCATCATGGCCTCCAGGGTTCCATGAGGCCCTGCTGTGTCACAATGGACCTTTGGTTCCATGATGCCCCAGAGTGTCACAATGGTATCCTTGGTTCCATGGTGTCAGAATGGACCCTTCATCCCATGGACACCCACAGTGTTCACTGCAGTCCCCTTGATTCCACCAGGCCCTGCCATGCTCCAATGGCCCCTTGGTTCCAGTGGGTCCCAAAGTGTCAGAACAGTCTCCATTGTTCCATGAGGCCCCACAATGTCACTGTGCTCCCCTTGGTTCCACAGGGCCCCACAGTGGAACAATGGACTCTTGGTTCCATGGGGCTCCTCAGTCCCAATGGTCTTCTTGGATCCGCAGGGTCACAGTGGCCCCTTGGCTCCATGTGGCCACGCTGTGTCACAATGGCTCATGGTTCCATGAGGCCACACAGTTTAACAAGGGACCCTTGGTTCCATCAGGCCTTGCTGTGTCACAATGGACTTCTGGTTCCATGAGCTCTCACACTGCCAGCAGCAGTCTCCTTGGTTCTGCAGTGTCACCATGGACCCTTTGTTCCATGAGGTTCCGCAGTAGAACATGGTCACCTTGGTTCTGTGAGGTTCTGCAGTGTCACAATGGACCCATGGTTCCACCAGGCCTTGCTGTGTCACAATGGCCCCTTGGTGCCAAGAGGTTTCTCAGGGTCACAATGGTCTCCTTGGATGCACAGCATCACAATGGACCATTGGTTCAATGTGGCCCCAATGTGCCAAAATGGATTTTGGTTCCATGGGGTTCTGCTGTGTCACCATGGACCCTTTGTTCCATGAGTTTGCACAGTGTCACAGCTGACTCCTTGGTTCTGGGAGGAACCACTGTCACCAAATCTCAGAAATATCAGAATAAGGCTCCTGAACACTAATTTGCAATTTCAGAGGGTATCATTTATTCAGGCCTGAGGTCTGGTGAGGGATAACTCCTAACATTATGTGGACATGTAATTCTACCAGTTGGCCCTGCCAGAGCCAACTTGGGCAGCACTTTGGCCATGGCTGCTGGGCCTGGGCCTGAGCCAGGAGCAGGAGACAAGTGACCCTTGCAGGCCTGGGGCCTCATTGCCTCCTTGGCCCTGCTCAGCAGCCTGGCAGGGGCCGCCCCATGCTCCTGCCCTTGGCATTGCACATCCCCACATGCCAGTGCCCATCCCGGGAAGAGCCCTGAGCAAGGAGGGAGGGACAGCATCTGCCTGGCCAGGGGCTGGGGCTCAGGCCTTGGCCCTTGGCATTCCTCAAACACATCCAGCTTTGCTCAGCACCAGAGACACCTTGGCCTTGTTTGTGCCCAGCTGTCATCACTGCCTCCAGTGTTCTGCTCTAACTGGAACCTGGGGACACTTTCCCAGTCGTGTTCCTCAGTGGGACCCATTAAAACTTCAAGAAACTTCAGAGTTTCAATTTAACTTTGAGTTGTTGAGAAGTTTTTTGAACACTCTCTCAGGGACTGAGTCTGATGTAAACAACACCAAAGCCTCAAGAGCGTCATTAAAGTTTTCCTAGTCCAGTTATGGAGAAAGATTTCAAAGAACTTGTAAGAAATACACATTCCTATTTTAAAGGATGTATTTTATTTTATTTCTCTTTAGAGCAGAGGTGATTGCAGCATTCTGTGATTGATATTGACCCAGGGTCTCTCCTCAGCAGCTCTGGCCTGCTCACAGAAGCTGTGCCTTGAGCTCTGACCCAGTGTGGACAACCTTGCTCCACATTGCCCAGCCCCATCCTGTCTGTCCTCACTCCCCTGGGCCCTGCTGTGCTTGGAGAGCTGGCTGCACTCAGCCTAAGAGGGGTTTTCCCTTTTTGGGGTTTTTGAAGCAATCTGAAACTCCTGAGTTTCCCCACTGCAAACAGACACACTGCTCAGGTGTGTGCCAGCCCCAGGTGCCACCAAAGCCACTGCAGAGCTGCCCTGGGCCAGCTGTGAGGGTGGATCATCAGCCCAAGCTGCACTGGGCCACTGCAAGGGGCTGTGGCCATGGGCACTGCACTGACCCCACTGCTGGGTTTGGCTGCCACGGCCACCGTGAGAAATTAAACTGTCCTTGGAAACACTGGGGAGGACTGGGACATACTGGGAACACACTGGGAGACACTGGGACATACTGGGAGTGACACTGGGACATACTGGGCAAACTGGGGACACTGGGGACACTGGGGACTGGGGACAAACTGGGGAGGGACTGAGGCATCCTGTGGATGACATTGTTGGGGAACTGGGCGGGACTGGGAATGGACTCAGGTGTATTGGGAGGGATTGGGCTGTACTGGGAGGGACTGGAGGGGCACTAGGATTGAACTGGGTTCTACTTGGGATGAACTGGTCTGTACTGGGGTAGTACTGGGCTGTACTGGGAATGAACTGGGCTGTACTGGGAGGGACTGGAGGGGTTGTACTGGGCTGTTCCCGCCTCCACCTCATCCCATTTGCCGAGGCTCCCGCCCATCACCGCCCGCAGCCAATCAGCGCCGGACAAAAAGCCTAGGGGCGGAGCCTAGCGTAGGCGCCATCTTTTCTTCTTGCATACAACTCCCGTCATGCCCCGCGGCCGGATTCAGCCGCATTGCAGCCGGGACTACAATGCCCGTCATGCCCCGCGCTACACAGAGGCCCCGGGACCCGCCCGCATCGGTTCCAAAAGTGTCTCCCAGATCCTACAGGGTCCCTCAGTGCCCCCTCAGCGCCCATTCGGGACCCCCCAAAAGCGTTCCCGGACCCCCTGAGTGCTCCCAACCCCACAGATGCCCGGTACAGCCACTTCTGGGAATTCATCTCCTCTCATCCCCCGCGGCCCCAGAGCCCCTCAGAACACAGTCCCGCGCCTAAAACTCCTGCCGTGCCCCGCGCCCTAAAGAGCCCGGTCAGAGCTCCCCGAGCTGTCCCCAAGGACTCCCGAACCTTTTAAGTTCCCCGAGGACTTCAAGTCGCGGCTCGGACGCAAAAGTGTCCCCAAGTGCCTTCCCAGACCCCCAAACATCGCGTTCGATCAACTTCCGGGACTACAGCTCCCAGCATGCTCCGCGGCGCACGTCCAGCTCTATTCCAGCCGGGACTTCATCTCCCGTCATGCCCCGCGCCCCACCGAGTGCCATTGCAGCTGCGCCCAGAACTCCCGTGATGCTCCGCGGCCCCGTTAAACCGTCTTAGACCCGCGGCTACAACAATTATAAAACCTTTAACTAACATTGGAACTTGACATAACTATGAAACGTTCAACAAACAATACAGAGCTGGCATTGGAACTTTTTATTGACTCCTTTAATAATGAACTTTATATCAACTCCTTTAACAATCTATTTTCTATAATTTCCCGCTTAATTCTTCGTTAGGGCTCAAGACTGCATCAATTAGCAATTACTTCTTCTTGAAAGTAGAATTTTCTTAATTTTTGATATTGGTTGTAAATTTGCTTAGCTTCTTGATTGTTCATTATCATGATTTCTTTTACTTCTTTCTTATTAAGCTCTTTTGGTATCATTAAACTTGCTTGTACAGCAGATGTTACAACTCGGATTATACACGGGAGCATGCAAGGTAGGAGGATTAAACCAGCAATTTCACATACGATGAAAAAGGCTATTTTTTCCCACCAGTTTCCTTTTAATGACCAGAAACTGTCCCACCAGCTGGTATCGAATGTAGGGGTCCACTCTTGTGTTCCAACATAAACTAACTTCTGGATTTCCTTTGAGATATTTCTAATGACTTCACTGCAGTCATCTATTTCTAAGCAGCACTCAGAGGAGTTAAATTTTCCACATGTGCTTCCTTCATTGGCCAATAAATAATCTACTGCTAGTCTGATTTGATACACTGCAGTTCTAGTCTGGGATAGTTGGTCATTTATGTGGTCTAAAGCTAGAGAGGTTCGGTTCGATACCATCTCGAGCACTGCTTGTAATCTTAGAATCTGATTTAACGTATAAATTCATTAGAAGACTTAGTAGGAGATGTGGTTGGTTTTGACTCTTCAGTGGGAGGTGGTACAGGTCCTTTAATCTGGGTTATATGTGTCCACCCCTTCTCTTGGGTCCGTACAGCTGTATTGGTGGTGAGTAGGACCTGAAAAGGGCCTTCAAACTCAGAGGTTAAAGGTGCAGTGTTCCATGATTTAACTAACACCCCGTCTCCTGGATTGATGTTATGTCCCTTAGTGTCTAAGGGAGAGGTTTGAGGGAGATAGCCCTTTTTCCTAAGATCTTCTAACATACTTCCTATAGCCTTTAGATATTTTTGGGTGGCTGTCTCTCCTTCTGGATAAATTCCCGTGCTATGCAGGGTTGTCAAGAAGGGGAGTCCAAACATCATTTCATAAGGTGAGACTCTTATACCTGATCGAGGCCTTGTTCTAATTTGTAACAGTGCTAAGGGTAGACATTTAAGCCAATTCATCTGGGTTTCTGTAACTAATTTAGTGAACATGTTTTTGATGGTTTTATTCATTCTTTCTACTCTTCTGGAGCTCTGGGGATGCCAATGGGCTGTGCAACCTCCATTTCATTCCCAGGGCTTCAACAGCTTGTTGTAAGACTTGGGCAGTAAAATGTGGACCTCGGTCAGAATCGACATTATTTATCAACCCATATCGGGAATGATGTTTCCTAGGATTGCTTTTTGTGGCTACTTGGGCTGTCTCTCTTTTTGTCGGGGAACGCCTCTACCCAATGGGTGAGGTGATCCACGGTCACTAATGAGTGTCTGTATCCCTGGACAGGGGGCATTTCTGTGAAGTCGACCTGCACACTTTGGAACGGCCGCAAGGCCAACTCTCTTCCCCCAGATCAGACAGTACTCTTCTCATGACTTTCTGATTAATTTGTTGGCAAGTTAAACATCCCTTGGTAACTGCCTTTGCTATGTTCCGTACTCCCATGCCCATATGATCCCTTGGAAAGTGGTCACATAAGCCTTGTATTCCCCAATGGGTCAACTCGTGTAACTCTGTCATCACCTTTCAGGCTGGAGCTTTATTTAAAATTTGCCATCCACCAGGGGTCCACCATTCTCCATTTTCTTTTTGCTGTCCTCTCATCTTTTCTAACTCTCTTAATTCTTTCTTGTCAAAGATTGGTTTTTCTTCTTTTCTTTCCCTACTAGGTGTTCCCTCTATCTTAAGAATTTTAACTGGACTTTCTTGTTCCAAAGCTACTTCTTTTGCTACTTGATCAGCTAATTGGTTTCCCTTTATTTCAAGGGTGTCCCCTTTTTGATGTCCTTTTATGTGAACTTTGGCTATCTCTATTGGTTTCCTTAGGGACTCTAGTGCTAATTTTCTTAGCTCTTCATGTATTAAATTTTTGCCTTTAGAATTTAGGTACCCCCATTCTTCCCATGTTTTTCTGAATCTACGAACAATTCCAAATGTGTGCCAGGAGTCGGTATAGATTGTTCTTTTGTCTTTTTCTAGTAAATCTAACCTTCTCTTCAGGGCATAGATTTCACAGCACTGGGCAGACAAATTTGAGGGTAGCTTTCCTTTCTCCTCAACTTGCATGTTCTGCCCATCTATGATTGCATACCCTGAGACCTGTTTACTGGCTACCATTCATGATGATCCATCTCTAAATGAAATTCTCCTATATGGGAGGGGCCCATCTTCTAAATCTTCTCTCACTTTAGTCTGCAGTGCAATTATATCTAAACAGTCATGCTGCAGGTCTGTTAGTGGCTCTCCCATGAGGAACTGGGCTGGATTTAAACATTTTGAAGTGACCAATTCAAGGTCCTTGGTATTTATTAGGATGACTTCATACTTAAGTATTTGGGAGTTGGTTAGCCACTGAGGGGCCTTGTGACTTAAAACAGCTTTTACATGGTGTGGGGTATGAACCCGGATCTTCCCCTTTCAGGTTGGTTTCTGTGTGTCTTCTATCAGGGTGGCTGTTGCTGCTATCACTTGCACACAGGCTGGCCACCCTCTGGCTCCTGGATCTAGTAACTTGGAGAGAGATGCGACTGGCTTCCAGCATCCTCCCAATCCTGTGTAAGGACTCCGCAAGCTATCCCCTCTTTCACGTTTACAAATAGGTCAAAGTTCTTTTTAAGGTCTGGTAGGCTCAGTACAGGGGCAGAGGACAATTTAGTTTTCAGATTCCAAAGCTGTTCCTCGTCATTTGAGGTCCAGGTTACAGGCTCTGAGTCTATCAATTTGTCAGATGGAAATTTAACACTTTTAGTATACTGATCAAGCCATAATCTGCAATACCCAAACAAACCTAATAATTTTCTAACATCTCTTTTGGTCTTTGGGGCAGGGATGGACAGAATTCCCAAAATTCTCTTGGGGCTTGACCTTTTATACCCTTGGCCGATTCTATGTCCTAGATATGTTACTTCTTGTTCCACAAATTGCAGTTTTTCTTTTGTGATACTTTTAGACCTTTTCCCCTAAGAAATTTAGGAACCATATGCTAGAACTTCTAACTTTGTCTTGTTGTCCCCTGATACAAGTAAATCATCAACATATTGTAAAAAATATGTACCCCATTCTCAGGTTTAAACTGTTCTAGGAGTTCTTCTAGAGCTTGCCAAAGAGATTTGGGGATTCTGTAAACCCCTGGGGAAGATGTGTCCACCTTAGTTGCTGTTTTCTTTTTCTTTTCAATGTCCTCCCATTCAAAGGCAAACCAGTTCTGGCACTCTTCAGCCAGGGGACACGCCCAGAAGGCATCCTTTAAATCGATGACAGAGAACCATGCATGCTCCTTAGGCACTTGGCTTAAAAGGGTGTGTGGGTTTTGTACTACGGGTGCCTCGCAACCATTCTTTTATTAACTTCTCTTGAATCTTGTACTAATCGATACCTTCCATCAGCTTTTTCTCTCTGCTAGTATGGGAGTATTATGTGGAGACATGCATGGTGCTAAAATGCCTTCCTTTAACAGCTGGTCAGTTACTGGGGCTAGTCCTTTCTTTCCCTCTGGGGAAATTGGATACTGCCTCACCCGAATGGGGGAGATGTCTTTCTGCATCTCTGCTTTTATTCCTGGCATATTCAAACAACCAATTCTTCCCTCCCCCACCCACACATTTGGGTTGATTTCATCTTTGTCTCCCTTTGTTAAGACCATTATTTGTACTACCATTTTTCCTTCTTTTGGGATTACTCCAGTTCTCAATTTGATTTGTAAATCTTGTCCTAATAAATTACAACCTAACTTGGGGATGTAAATGAAATTAGCTCAACACCTCTTGAATTTCCTCTAATTTCTACATCTTCTATAATCTGGGCCTCAAATGGTTCTCCTTTGGCCCCTCATACTTTGCAGACCTTTTTACCGACTGTGATTCCTGTTGGTATTTTAGTCACACATGACTTGTCTGCTCCGGTATCAACTAAAAATTCAAATTCATCATTCTGGGGACCAATCTCAAAATTTACCAAGGGCTCTTCTAGATGATTCATTAAATTCCCCAGAGCATAGGGCCCTTGAACAGTGATAGTCATTTCTTCTTAAGATGTTCTCTAGAGTTTCTTGCTCCCAGGCTATGGCTTCATCTATTTGGAGTTGATTGCAATTTCTCTTTAGGTGTCCTTTCTCTGCACCGTAATAACAATATTTGTCACTGGGTAGAGTCCTAGCCCCTTTTGGTCCAATAAAACCTTTGTCTCTTCTAAGTGGTTCTACTGGCCCATCCTTGTTGGCTCCCAAATTTTCTCTGACTATGGCTACCATAATTTTAGCTTTTAATTTTTTCTCTTCTCTTCTCAGATATATTCTTATGGCTTCTCTCAGCAGTTCATTAATACTTTTTTCCTGCCAGTCCTCTATTCTTTCTAACTTTCATGTGATATCCAGCCAGGATTTAATTACAAGTTGTACCTTGAGAAGGACTTGGCCTGTCGGAACCCAGGACACCCCTCTGGGTGCCCTGGAGGACACGTGCCCCTGGCAGGGGGCTGGGGAGTCCTGGCAGGAAGCCAAAGACACCTGGGATTTCGATCTTAACCCATGGAGCAAATTACCAACCTTGTATGAAGAATTACAAGTCACAAAAGTTTAAGTATAATGATAATGCATCTGTCACAGGGTGTAAAATGATATTTTGGGGATTTTTATATAGAGGTCTAGGAGGCAAGATGGAGGGACTTGGTTGTTGTCCTATTCTTCTTCCTTCTTCTTCTTAGCCTCCACCTTCTTGGTGATGGTGGAATTTTAGGATTGGTTTAGAGTAGAAGTAGACTGTCTAACATAGGTGATAGGTATTGGAAAATAATGATAAATAAAGTACACATAGTTCATAGTATAAAATGTAGACACCAGCCCGGGGATGGGGAGTGTGCCTCTCTCTGACCTCTAGCAGGCCAGAGAAAAAAATGTTATAGATAAGAAACAATAAACAACCTTGGAAACTAGAGCTGAAGAATTCAGACTCCTTCTTCAAAACACCAGGCTGGGAAAAAAGGATTCTCGGGGTCATCCCTGACCGCAGGGAACCTGAGATTGGCCTTCTGGGCTGTCTGGGTCAACATTAGAGTAAATCTGGAAGTTTTGCTTTAGCCCATTAAGCCATGTTGCTGGGGTCTCGTCTTTTTCCTGGGTGCCGTCAAACGCTAACCTGGTATTACTGCCTCTAGGGACTGATTCTTTTATCCCTCTGGCCATCAGGGACCTGTAATCTCTCATATTCCTTCTCCCCTCTTCTTGATTAGGGTCCCAGTCAGGCTCCACTAAAGGCATTTTTTGGTCACCTGGGGGCCCAGGTTGGTTTTCTCGCTCCCAAATTTTCATTCCTGCAGTTCTTATTAATCGAGTCTCTTCTGGGGAATATAGGATGTTAAAGATGGAGTTCAATTCTCCCCATCTATAAATATTAGGGCTAAAAATGGATCAATTTGATTTGCTATTCCTACTGGGTCTTCCACTAAATTTCGCATTTCTTTCCTAAAGTTTCTAACTTCGGATGCAGTCAAGGGAGCGTTTACAAACCCAATCTCACTGGCCACCCTGCCCATGGGAACTTCTCTGAGGGGGAACAATTTTTCCACTTTAGCCTCTTTGGACCAGGTGTTACAACATCAGCTGTGGAGGCTGACTGGTTAACTTCACTCTTGGGCATGAGATTCTGAGATGTTGTTTGGCTTCTCATTTGTGCTGGGGGAGGCAGAGCAGGAACTTGCTGGTGAATAAGGGGTGCATGAGATGGTAGAGGTAAGGGGACAGTAGTGAAGGGTAAAGAGAGTAAGGAGAGGGTTGAGGGGAAGGTGGTGGAGGTATAACTGGGTTAGGAGGTGGTAAAGGAATGACAGCTGGGAGAGGAGGAGGAATTGGGTCCACAGCAAGAGGAATTGGAGGAAGGATCTGAAGTACTGCAAGGGTAGGAGGAAGTAGGTGATCAAGGGTTCCCAGTTTTTGTTAGCCTTCCCAGGCTCTTCTTCTTCTTCTTTTACTTTATTAGCTTGCTTTCCCAATTTTATTTTATAGACTCTTGTATTTTCCTCCTCTGAGGCGTACTTTGAGCCAACAGGTGACGTTCTGTATGTGATGGGCCTTTTGCAGGAACTTGGGGAAAAAAAGAAGGTGCATCACCTTTGGACAGAGAGGCAGGTAACTCAGGAAATGTTTAAGGATGTTGTTAGGTCATGCAGAAAGAAAATTAGAGAGGTGAAATCTTAAGGCTTAACCAGGCCACTTCTGTGAAGGATAATAACAATGTTTCTATAAATACATTAATGGCAAAAGGAGATACAAGGACAATCTCCATTCATTATAAGGGGAGATATGGTTACCAAATATGAAGGAAAGGCTGAGGTATTTAACCCCTTCTTTGCCTCAGTTTTCAAAAATCAAACAGGTTGTCCTCAGGACAAGTGTTCTCCTGAGCTGGTGGATGGGCACAGGGAGCAGAACAGCCCCCCTGTAATCCAGGAGGAAGCAGCTGGGGACCTGCTGAGCCACTCAGATGCTCCCAGGTGTCTCTGGGAGCAGATGGGATCCATCCCAGGGGGATGAGGGAGCTGTGGATGAGCTCCCCAAGCTGCTCTCCATCATTTACCATCAGTGCTGGCTCAGCAGGGAGGTCCCAGAGGACTGGAGGTGCCAATGTGAGCCCATCCCCAAGAAGGGCTGGAAGGAGGAGCTGGGGAACTCCAGGCCTGTCAGCCTGACCTGGGTGCCCGGCAAGGTGATGGAACAGATCACCTTGAGTGCCATCACAGGGCACCCACAGGATGGCCGAGGGATCAGAGCCAGCCAGCGTGGATTTCAATATCTGCACTGATGATCTGCATGAGGGGACTGAGTCCAGCATCAGCAAATCTGCAGATGACACCAAGCTGGGTGTGAGTGTGGATGTGCTGGAGGGTAGGAGGGCTCTGCAGAGGGCCCTGGACAGGCTGGATCCAGGGCCCAAATCCAACAAGGTGAGGTTGAACAAGACCAAGTGCTGGGTCCTGCACTTTGGCCACAACAACCCCTGCAGTGCTACAGGCTGGGGACAGAGTGGCTGGACAGCGGCCAGGCAGAAAGGGACCTGGGGCACTGATGGACAGCAGGCTGGACATGAGGCAGCAGTGTGCCCAGGTGGGCAAGAAGGCCAATGGCTCCTGGCCTGGATCAGGAATGGTGTGGCCAGCAGGAGCAGGGCAGTGATTCTTCCCCTGCACTCAGCACTGGTGAGGCCACACCTCGAGTGCTGTGTCCAGTTCTGGGCCCCCAATTTAGGCAGGCCATGGAGGGGCTGGAGCGTGTCCAGAGAAGGGCAACGAGGTTGGTGAGGGGTCCTGGTTGAAAGGACATGAGGGACCTGGGGTTGTATAATCTGGAGGCTCAGGGCAGACAGGGTGGTGTTAGGGTGCAGGTTAGAACTGG
>JALJVW010003468.1:0-12741 GCA_024865655.1 Emberiza elegans
GAATCAGATGTGCAGAGTTGATATTTTAGCTGACCTCTTCATCTACTTCAGAGCAAAGTTTCACTTGCTGGGAAATTGTATCTGAAACATGAAGAGATTTTGATCAATGTATTTCTAAAAAGTAACAGTGGAACTGTATTTAACGATTACAGATATGAAACTGTGAGACTACTCATGAAAATTAAAACTTGACAATATATAAAAATCTAAAGAAGGTGCATGGCAAATATTCCAATCGTACCTGAATCAGTGATTTCACCATGGTTCGACACATCGAATGGCAGCCTAAAGTCATCATCTGAGCATCTGTTAAAACCCTGCACAAATTTAAATATTAGTTTCCTTATGGGTAGATTTGTAAAGAAAGAATTATAAAATCAGGGAAAAAAATCCCTAGGGATGATGTGAAAATAGAATTTGTCATTAATAAAACAGCTGCCTACAGTTTTCAAAGCCCAAGGTATTGGTAATGGCTTTGGAACTCACTTCTTCCTTCCCAGTGGTTTAGCAAACTGTTGGTGTCCTGCAGTTTGATTTACAGACTGTGGCCAAAGGGGAGCTTTCAGTGCAGGGAACTCAGCAGCTCCTGCCTGTCTGGGCACTGGTGCATGGCAAAGGACTCAAGGAGACAAATTACTTTTCCGAAGACCAGTAGTTGATATTTCTTTTTTGATTTACTTCCAAGGCTACTTCTAAACCATATCTGATTATGTTTCAGCATGAAAATACCCTTTTACAAGGTTTTTAAGTCACAGAAGTTCATCCTGTAAACAGCTAACTCATCTGGTGTCAGAATATCCTATTTGAATCTCAAGATATTTCATAAGGAGCTTCGACATGAAAAAACAACTTGTTGAATTCCCATAACTCAGTGTGGGGACAGAACATTTTCACTGCACACCTGATCTGGTGAGACCAAGACACCAACGCCAGTGCCAGCATCTGAGTGGGGCCTGTGGGAATCCATCAAATCAGAGGGTTTGGGGAAAGCTGCAAAAGGCAGGCCTCAGAGACAGCAGAACTGTGATTAGAGCCAAGCAGTAGCCATGAGATGGGTCAGCAGAAAAATGATGTAAAAAGTAGAAAAGTAAGGACAAATAGAACAATGGTCTGTGTATTAACGCTTGGCTAGAATAACTCCCTAAGGTACAGAAAAGTTTATCTAGGGAGATATTAGGAAGTTCTAAGCTTAATAATGGAGCTCTGTGCATTGTGTTTTAAGGCTTACAAGCAGGTATTGTATTCAAAATAAGCAAGGATTGTTTTAACCAAAGGTACGTGCGCTTATAGTGGTTGGATAGAACTACTGTCAATATGCTTTTGCTTTGTGTGATTGGTCAAAAAATTATAAAGTAAGTCGTAACATTAAGTTCTTTGTCTGCTGCCTGGGATGTGAGCTGCTGGCATCTTCCTACTGTCATAACCATGTTATGAGACTGATGCTGGAAAATAAAACAGCTCAAGGCAGTTCCTCGGCAGTCCCGTCCCGTTGGTGATTTGTACATAGATCCCGGCCAGCGATAGAGCCCTGCTGGCTCTCTGGGCTGAATTACCCACATCAAACGCGGACTTACAGCACAGAGCAGATGCTCAAGAAGATGATTCCCTTCAGTTTTGATAGAAAACAACAACAAAAGTCTTGGAAATTCAAACCAAAGATGTCTGTGCATATGCCACTCTGGCATACTCACAGAAAATCAGTGAGCCGTCCATGCAGGGGCCCATGCAGGGGCAGGTGTGTGGCATGCTAAGCCCATGGCGGGGCAAGGTGTGTGTGTGTGCTCCAGCCCTGGGCAAGGGGCAGGTGTGTGTGCTCCAGCCCCTGGCAGGGCAAGGGCAGGTGTGTGTGTGCTCCAGCCGGGGGCTCTGCCGGGGCACTCCCAGGCCCAGCACTGTCCCCTGTGTCCCCGGGGAAGGGCCCCTGCGCCTTCCCCGTCCCTCCTCAGGCCGCGGCCTCCAGAGCAGCACAGCCCGTAGGGGCGGCCGGGGTTGGGGTGTGGTATGGGCCGCCTCAAGGCCCCGCGGCCGAGCGCTCACCTGGGATCTGCCCGCAGACACCCTGCCCAGCGTGCTCAGGCGCACGCGGCATGAACAATTTAAAGCGGTTTCCTTCTCCATGGCTCGATTAAAGGGCGGGAAAGGGCCCCAGCTCCCAGCGGCCGCTGAGGGCACCTGAGGAATGGCGGGCGGCAGCGGCCCCTCAAGGAGGGGCCTGAGGGGGAAGGGTCCCCTGCCTGTACAGGGAACAACTGGGGGAGCCCAGTCCTCCTGTGGAAAAAAATGCTGGATTGTATGATTGGCTTTCGCAAATATTCAAATGAATAAATATGTGTCATGTCAGAAAGTGATGCCTGTATTAATTTTTTTTAGTAATTCCCGCAATTAAATATAGTTTTAGGTGATAACATAATTCTAAAATTAAAATAGTTAAAAATAGCCAATTCGTGCTGTCTTTAAAATTGAATTCCTAATTAATATTGTTTACTTAATTCTATCTGAGAATATAATTTAAAATGGTTAAAAAGTTGTAATACCAAGGAAGAGGGAGAGGAGGGTTCTCCACCCCCCCTCCAGCAGATGTTCACAAGGACAGGAGGAAGAAACTAGAGATACAGATGCTAAAATGAACAAAAACCTGGTTGGGTCCCAGAAAAATGCTAATTATAAGGGATTTATTGCTTCGATATGTAGATACAGCGATATGTGCTTTTGGCTTATTATGTATTGGCTTGGTGCGCATGTGTAACCCAAAGGTGAATTAAAGGACATCGAGGAAGAGGAGAGGCCTTCATCAGTGACGACCTTTGAAAAAACTGAGTGCGACCACGAACTGAGTGATGGTGCATGCGCAGTAAAGGTGTTAATGAGGGCGGGGATAGGCAGATGCGAACCGGAACTGGAGAATATGGTATTAAACATGGTATATAAGGGAGAATTTTCACTTGGCAACTTTGTACGGGGGTGCATGGGTCCAAAAGCCCTGCACTCCGGATGGTTATCCTTTGCTTATGCGCTATTATTGGAACCAAATTATCCCTATTTTCTTTATATATTTCTAAATTATTTAATTAAATTTTTTTTTAATCAATTATCTCAAATATTGTTTGGATCTAATTATATTTTTTTTTTTATGAGGGATAATTGGGCAAACATAACAGCATTTTTGCTGCGAAACCCGGGACCCTCTTAACCCAGGGAGGTGGATAGCTTCTGGGAAGGAGCTCCCACCAGACTTTTAAGTGGTCCAAAAAAAAGACCACTCTCCCTTGGGAAAAGAGAGTCTTTATTACAATAACGCATAAGCAAATTAGTTATTGAAAGCAAGAGAAGAAGCTCCCGTCAGTGCTGCCGACACAGGAAGGAGAGTACCCATATAAAACTGCTTTGTGCACAAAGACCCTCGTGAGAAAAAGGAGGCTGTGAGTACCACGGGTTTTGGGTCTGGGGGGTGGCTGTGTGCATGTGTGTGTGTGTGTGGGTGTCTGAGACAGGGGCTGGGCAGTCCCGGACCCCCCGATAAGATAAGAGGACCTCCCAGTACAGCGTTTTCGCGTCCTCCCGCGAGGAGGCCGGCCGGGAAAGGAGGAAGGAAAGAAAAGTGAGTGAGTGGGGACCTGGGAGGTTTAACCCAGGGGGGAGGAGAGGGTCCCTGGTCCAGGCACCTGTAAGAAGGTCCTTGGGCAGGAGAGAGTAGGGAGACTGAGGAGAGTGATTGAATAGGTTCAATTTCCTTGGAGGGGTTGGTAGCAGGCATTTTAGTATGTGATTAGATGGTGAGAGGATGGGGCTGATATATTAAGAAAGAGGCAGAGGTAGGAGTGGAACAAATAGATTACAGAGGGAAAAATAAGAGCAGGACAAGAAGATTAAAAAGGTAGGGTGAGAGAGTAGTAAGTGAGAAAGTTGAACCACGAGGTGAGTGTGGGGAACTAAGATTTTTCCTGGTACCGGGGATCTCTTAGTTTGTTGCCGCCAGAAATGGGTCAGGGAAAAAGTAAGTCCCTTGACCCAGGGGCTGCGGATTGTGTGAAAGAATCCATGAAATTTAAGTATCTGGGAACCGTGAGGGGTTCTCAGGAAGGAGCATTCCTCAGGACAGCCCGCTGGGGATGATGATACGGTTTTGGGATGAATGGGAATCCCAAAAGGGAAAAAGTAAACAGAAAATGATTAAGTATTGCATGTTTGAATGGACAAAGGAAATGATCCGGAAAGATAATTTATATTGGCCCAAGTTCGGATCATTTGAGGATTGGATTTGCCAGGCTCTAAATATATATGTGAATTCAAAAGACCCTGTTAATCAGGAGGAGAGTGAGTATGCTGCTTTATGGAGTGCTGAGGGAGAAGTCGGTTTGTTGTTCAGAGGCAGGAAGGTGGGGGTTACCCATTGTATCCTTTATTAACCAAAGGGCAAGTGGTTAAAAGGAACAGGCAGGAACCGTGGGACCCATTAAATCATCTACCCCCTTATGGACAACCCAACCAGTTTAGCTCTGCCACAGGGTCCTGAAGATCCCCCTGTAAATCCAAGCGCCCCCCTATTCAAGAAGAACCAGTGGCACACAGAACCAGAGGCAGAGGAGACAAGGGGAAAGAATCAATGAAAATGAAGGTGAAGAAGGGGAGAATAGATTATATCCACTTAGAGAAGTTCCCATGGCAAATCCGGGAGAGGGGCCACCTATTGGTTATGTGAGTGTCCCCTAAATACTGGGGATGTTAGAGAGTTCAAGAAGGAGATGGGCAAACTGATAGAAGGACCCGTAAGAGTGGCAGAAAAAGTTAGATCAGTTTTAGGACCAAACACATATACCTGGGTGGAAATGCAGTCTATCCCAGGGATTTTGTTTACAAGAGAGGAGAGAGAGATGATCAGACAGGCAGGAATGCGGATTTGGGACAGAGAACGTGAGGGACAAGGGCGAGGTGATCAGGAAATGGCCTATGCAAGATCAAACTGGAATAATCAAAACGCAGAGCATAGGCAGAATATGAATGATCTCCAGTGGATAATTATTCAAAGGAATCAGGGGCAATGCCTAGGGGACATAACATAGGAAAAACTTTGAGTGAGCATCAAAAAAAAACGAGTCCCAGCTAAATGGTTAGAAAGATTAAAGAAAGACTTGCAATTGTATTCAGGTATAGATACTGATACTGCAGCAGGGCAGGTTCTGTTAAAAACTCAGTTTGTGGCCAAATCTTGGGCTGACATCAGGAAAAAGCTGGAAAAATTAAAAGATGGCAGGACAGGGGACTTCAAGAGTTACTAAGAGAAGCACAAAGGGTGTATGTCTAAAGAAATGAGAAAAAGCTGAAAGCAGATGCCAGAATTTTAGTGGCAGCAGTTCAAAAAGTGCAGGCAGCTTTGAATCCAGAAAAATTTGCAGAGAAAAACAAACAGCTGATATCAAGATTTATTTTTAAGAACACAAGACCTATGCAATTTTCCTGCCACAAAAAAGGGCACTTACAAAATTTTTGTCCTAATTTAAAAGGTGCAGGACCTACCTATTTTTATTATCATAAAAAGGGGCACCTGCAGAAAAATTGCTCAAAAAGAAACAGCAAGATGAGAAAACTTCTCAGGAGAATCAGACAGGTCAGGAGTTCTGTTCAATGAAGGAGACCAAAACGTCACCAGAAGAGGCTTTTGATAAAGCTAAAAATAGGTCCTAATAGTGAAGAAGTTACATTTTTAGTAAATACAGGAGTTTCTCAGTCCATAGTAACAAAATTACCCCAGAAATGTGAGATAAGTTGTGAGAGAGTTCCAGTAGTCGGAATTACAAGAGAAGCTTTTCCCGTTCCTGTAATAAAAGGGGTGCAAATTGAAACAGATGACAAATTTGGAGTAAATGATTTATTGTTGATACCAGAGGCCAAGAATAATTTGTTAGGCAAGATCTAATAATAGCCTTAAATTTATAGATAAAACCCTGTGAAATAAAATTTAAAATTTATTTTTTAACTGAAGAAGATAATTTGAAAATCAATGATACGGGTTGGCATTCGGGTGAAGTGGGAAAAAGCTTAGGGTAAAGGAGTCTGGTCCCCTTAGTCCCTCCTGGTTAGCACAAGCCTGTGAACTTTGTGCATTACTCCGTGCATTACTAATACTAAAAGGGACAAGAAGGGACTTTTTATACGGACTCCAAATTTAAAAAAAAAAAATTTGGAAAAAGGGGACTTATAAACACTCACAGGAAAGGGTTAGTACACGAAGAATTGATAATTCAGATACATAGAAATTGATAATTCAGATACTTGAAGCTTTAAAAGCTCAAAGAAAATAGATTAGTTCATGTAAAGGGACACCAGAGAGGGGGAGGGATATTAAAGTCAGAAAATAATTTGACCAATGAAGAAGCAAAAAAAAACTTTAAGAAAAGAGATAATAAAATCATAAAATCTTAAAAAAAAAAAAAAAAAAAAATAATAGAAATTCAGCAAAGACACTTAACCTTCCATTAGCAGAACTGGCAGCTATAAAGAAATTAGGAGCAACATTTAAGGAAGCAAAATAAGTTCTGCCTGATGGCAAGATTATGATGCCAAAATTAATGAAATGTCAGATCTTAGATAATTTGCATAGACAGACATATTAGAGAACAAGAGCCATTTATGATCACTTTTAAAATTTTTTATGAGTATATAGAGATGTCTGAAATTAGAAAACAAATTACCTAAAGGGTGTCTCACCTGTTAAAAAGTAACTAAGAAAGCATTAAAGAACCCTCCCTCTGGAAGATGGAAAAACAGCCTACAAGCCATTAGAAAAGATCCAGGTTGATTTTATAGAACTGCTTAAAATGGGTTAGTGAAAATATTTGTTTATTATAGTAGATTAATTAATTCAGTGAGTTGGGCATTTCCAGCAGCTCGAGCTACAGCTCAAATAGTGACTAAAATATTGTTGGGACATGTAATTCCAAAAATATGAAAATATGGTGAAATTTAAGTTAATCTTTATTAATCCTGATTTATTAAGAAGGAATTAGGCATCCTGGAGTGGCTGCCGACCACCAATTCCCTTGAGCTCAGAGGCAGAAGAACACCGGTGAAAAAGAATAAAGAGACTTTCTTAATCAGTGGGAATGCCCTGAGAAAAAGGATTGAAGATCTCCTCGGGGTCACCACCAGCAACATTATCAGAATTGATTACAAAACTGCAATTCCAGCAACTGAGGGATAACACCTATTGTTGAAAAGAGTACAAGTAAAACGTTAGGAGCTTCCAACAGTAAACATGGTTTAAAAATGTCATCCATGGATATGTATTGTTTGCATATTTTGTTTTAATTCATGTTGAAAGTAACTAAGAGGGAAGAGGAGAAACAATTGATTTGCTTGTTTTGCTATGGTTATATATTTAGCCAGCTAATTGTAAAACGCATTGCTAGTGATTTTTTGGAATACCTTTGAGACTGAGAGATGGGACCCTTCCAGCAGCAATTAAATTAGCAAAAAACTTAGATCAGTTAGTTCTTGCTATATTAAGTTTATAGCACAAATAAGAGAACGAACAATTCATAATATTATAAACCAGTGTTTCATAATTGATAATTGTTGATTAAAAAAAAAAAATCTTATTGTGGTTGGCATATCCCTGAAATTCTAAAAAATATAGATTTATAGTATTCCAGCCTAACCTTTGACCTGCTGTTTTAATTTTAATTATTTCTTTTTAACCAACCAAAACTGGGAAATGGCATTTAAAAAGAGACAAGCAAACTCTGTGAGGCTGTGGGTGCCAAAGAAATTAAAAGCACCAGTGACTAGATCCCGGAATATTACCTTTGCTACCCAAGAAGACTGGCATCTCGGCCTTGGGTTGCATGACAAGGGGCCTTGAGAAAGGTAGAAAGGTAGATTTCCTAAGGATTATTTTCACTGTGATCCTTCTAGTACCCTGGGCGATTGGTCAAAGCCAGAAAGCCACACTGGACAGAGTTTCGGCAATGAAAAAAGCAAACAAGGCAAAAAATCAAGTCCCAGCAATTTCAACATTTGCGACTATTACAATCACCCTGTGTGAATTAGTTAAAATCATTAGCTGAATTGTATAAACAGCTTAAATAGCACTACAAAGATTGGGATCTGCCAGCCTCAGATAAGAATCTGTTTATGAAATTGATGCAAGAGATTACTGCAAAATTAAGAATATAAAAGATATTAGAGCACAATTTTTAATACAGCACGAATCAATGATCAAAAAGAGAAATGGGGGATTTGTGATAAATAAGTATGATTCGTGCTGATAAAATTGAAAAAGTAATTAATATTGGTACCGTAATTAATATTTGAGAATAGGTAAAATGGTTAAAAGTTGTAATGTTAAAAGAAGAGAGGGAGAGGAGGGACTCTACCCCCCCCCGGCAGATGTTCACAAGGACAGGGCCTACCATATAAAATTACTATTTGAGAATAATAGAAATAGTTAAAAGTTGTAATGCCAAAAAAAGAGGGAAGGAGGGCTCTACTGACAGATGTTCACAAAGGACAGGAGGAAGAAACTAGAGATACAGATGCTAAAAATGAACAAAAACCTGGTTGGGTCCCAGAAAAATGCTAATTATAAGGGATTTATTACTTCGATATGTAGATACAGCGATATGTGCTTTTGGCTTACGATGTATTGGCTTGGTGCGCATGTGTAACCCAAAGGTGAATTAAAGGACATCGAGGAAGAGGAGAGGCCTTCATCAGTGACGACCCCCAAAAACTGGTGCGACCACCGAACTGAGTGATGGTGCATGCGCAGTAAAGGTGTTAATGAGGGCGGGGATAGGCAGATGACGAACCGGAACTGGAGAATATGGTATTAACACATAGCATATAAGGGGAGAATCTTCACCTGGCAACTTTGTACGGAGGGTGGCACGGGTCCAAAAGCCCTGCACTCCGTACCCCGCGGTTAACCTTTGCTTATGCGCTATTGTTAGAACCAAATTATCCCTTCTTTATATATTTTCTAAATTATTTAATTAAAATTGCTATTATCTCAAATATTGTTTGAGGTGTTTTTATGAGGGGATAATTGGGCAAACATAACAGAAACTATGCTATGCGAGATACTTTTTTAAAAGAAAGGACTTGCAGCAAGATAGCAGCCACAGGACACCTAAATCTTTCAGAGAAAGAGAATTTATTGCTCTCTTATCAGAAGAAACGAACTTCTTCCTGCCTGCTCAGCCATGAAGACGCCATCATGATTAAGAGGAGAAGCTGACACTGACCAGACAGAATCCTGTGTTTGAATGGAATTTATGCATCATGGATGAGGTGTATGAATATGCAACAGGTTATTGTTTTTAAGGGTTAATCCTCTGTTAAAGTGTGTCCTTTTTCGGGCTTATTTTGCCCAGAAAAAGGTACCTGGATGTCCGTAACTCTTTGTTTCTATTGTCTCATACTGTCCTAATCCAAACTGTCCAAATTAATATTACTCTAATTATATTACTATTTTTATAACCATTTTAGTACCATTAAACTTAAAATTAAAAAAAAAAAAAAGTGATTGGCATTTTTCACATCCTGTGACCCCCCCTTTTGTAAATGGCTCCCCCAAAAACATTGGTGTGTGGGATGTTGTGTGTCAGGCACTGTGTGAAAAATGCCACCAATTCTCTCCTGCAAGGAGTCCATGAGGAGCCTGTGTTGGAGAGGGACCTCAGTGGGAGCCATGAATGCCTGGAGACACTTTGGGTGTTTCCTCTGCCTTTGACTCCTGGCAAGGTTTGTGCAATCTCCTCCCAGGCCCTGAGGTTCAAGGGCTCAGCTCCAAATGCCCAGTGAGGCTCATGAGGATCAAGCAAGTCCTGACAAACCATGGCTCTGCCTTGATTTCCCTCTGCTCCTGTGCAGTTCATTAGGAGGTTTTCCTTTGACAGTTATGGAGAAATAGTTCCAAGAGCTTCTAGGAAATATGCATTCCTATTTTAAAGGGTGTCTTTTATTGCTGTTCCTATTACACAAGAGGTGATGGCAGCATTCAGTGACTGATATTGATGCAGGGACTCTCCTAAGGAGGTCTGGCCTGCTCAGAGAAGCTGTGCCTTGAGCTCTGAGCCAGTGTGGACAACCTTGCTCCACATTCCCCAAGCCCATCGTGTCTCTCCTCACTCACCTGGGACCTGCTTGGCTTGGAGAAGTGGCTGCACACAGCCAAAGAGGATTTTCCTTCTTTGATTTTTGAAGCCATCTAAAACTCCTGAGGTTCCCCACTGCAAACAGAAATCCTCCTCAAGTGTGTGCCAAGCCCAAGCTGCCACCAAGGGCACTCCAGACCTGCCCTGGGCCAGCTCTGAGGGTGGATCATCATCCCAACAGGCACTGGGCCATTGCAAGGGACTGTTGCCATGGACACTGCAGGGACCCCCACTGCTGGGTTTGGGTGCCATGGCAACCCCATCAGTTCAGGTTTCCTTGGAAACCAGCCCAAGGAGCCATTTCTGCAGCCAGGTTCCATGGCCACTTGCCTGCAGAGCTGTTGCTGCCCTCGGCTGCCATGGCAACCCTGAGGACAAAGCGGTGCCAGGGCTGTTCCAGGTACAATTGCAGTGACACTCGTTGGTGCCACCAGGTGCCATGGCAATGGCCACAGGGACCCGTTCCTTGGTTTGGTGCCATGGCAACCAATGCCCGGAGCCCTTGTGCTGGTTGGTGGCCATGGAAAGCTGCCCCGGGCCCCTTGCTCAGGGCTGGTGTCAGTGCCCAGAGCCAGGGGATCCTTGCTGGGGGCTGTGCCATGGCCACCTGCCCTGTGCCGCGCTGGCCGCTCAGGCACCAGGAACCAGCAGCCACCGGCACTGCCAGGGCCAAAGGCCAGGTCAGCCAGACAGAAAGGGGCAGGGCTGGGCACTGTTTCCATGGCAACCGGCACTGGGGGGACACCTGGGTCACCTGGCCTGGCAGTTGCCATGGAAACCCCTGGCAGGGACTGAGGGCACAGCCCCTGGCACTGAGACACTGCTGGGCCGGGTGCTGAGCACAGGGCTGAGCACACAGAGATGGTTTTGTTCTTGCTGAGCTGCAGCAGAGCCAAGGCCTGTCCTGCCCCTCGTCCAGCCACGCTGGGAGGGGCTGGGGCTGCTGGGGGAGCTGGGCAGGGACACAGCCAGGACAGGGGACCCCAACTGAGCCCAGGCATACCCCAGACCAGAGCACATCATGCTCAGGGTATGAAGGGGAACAAGGAGGAAGGGGGAATTTTGGAGGAGGGTTTCTGCCTTGCCAGGTAACACTTAGGCAAGATGGGCCCTGTTTCACCAGTGGGCAGGGTCACTACCAAAGACACAGACACCAACTGAAGGAATTGTGTCATTTATATCATGCACAGCTGCAGAGAATTACAACAAAGCACATCACCATTAGCAAAGAATTACAAAAGGATAAGTTCATCAAAGCACATCAACATTAGCAAACAATTACAAAAGAAGCTCAGCAATCCATCATAACTCATCATTACATTTTGATGACCAACCCCTTGGTGAAACACTAGAGGTGTTTGTGGCAGACAAAGATTCTGGCTGACTATCAAGGTACACCTTACAGACATCAGTAGTACTTCAGTGACACTGTTCTTCATTCTTTTTTCTCAATCTCATTGGAGTTAGGAACAAGAATTCTGTTGTCCATGGAGCTGGCACCTTGTTAATTCCAGAATAATGCCCCGAGGCCCTTTGCTGTTCAGCTTTACTATGTTGTCTGTGGCTAACAAGGCTTGGGGGCTCTTTCCCCTCTGGCTGGAAGGGGCTGGGTCCCAGTCCCTGAGGGGCACCCAGGCTCCTGGATGGAATTCCTGTGCAAGTCCCTCAGTGTCACAGCAGCCTTCACATGGAGCCCCGTGGGTCAGAGCATTTTCCAAAGGGGCCCTTGGGGCAAACAGGGAGATTTGCTCTGGCAGGATGTGTAAAACAATCTCCTGTCAGATCTCCTTGCTCTCACACACAATCCTTGGTTGCAGGGACACATTCCCATTGTTCCTGCCCAGGGTTCAGGACTCAGAGTTGTCTTTCCCAGGAGCTGTTCCTTCAGCTGCCTCAGGAGGGCCATTTGGCCTCTGGACCCACACTCGGGCTCCATTATTGGGACTGCTGCATCCAAACCCTTCATCTCCCAAAGGTGGTGATTGGAGCTGGATCTCCTTTTTTCACAATCCTTCTTAAAATTGCAATATTGATAATTGTGCTACCCTGTCACAGGGGTTGACTAATCCAATCCTGGTCACTATTGTTTAACAGAATTACTGTAATTTCTCCTTGATATTCTGCATCAATTCCTCCTGCCATGACAGGAACACTTTGCAAGGCCAAGCTCCAAGGGAGCAGCTACCAAAGCAAAGTGTCCTGGAGGAATCTGAATTCCTGTTTCAGTATTGATACCTCTCATTTGCTTTGAATTTATCCCAATTAATTCCAATGCATGAAGGCCCAACCCTGCAGCCTCTGGGCTGGCCCTGCCAGGGCCATCCCAGCCAGAACAATTTCCCAGGCAGTCAAGTCTCACTGCCCATGGTTGGATTTGCAAACTGGGGGAAGCCGTGCACATCCAGGGGATTTCCATTTCCCCCGTGGGCCATTGTTAAGGGCATGGAGCACATCTGGGAGATGGGTTCTCCATGGGCACAGGAGAACCTCATTTTTTCCACTGCTCTTCTCACAACCCCTTTTTTCAACCAATTCTGCAGCTTGTGCATAGTTTGGTACATGAAAACCCCTAGTAATTTACAGCCCT